>JBBPBX010027810.1:20726-37041 GCA_038048925.1 Garcialebias charrua
CACCATGATCCCCCAAACTCTGATAGACAAACTATCCACACTTGGACTAAGCCCCTCTATTTGTAACTGGGTCTTAGACTTCTTAACAAACAGACCACAGTCCGTGAAGATCCACAACTTCTCCTCCTCCACCATCACCCTCAGCACTGGCTCTCCTCAAGGATGTGTGCTGAGCCCTCTTCTGTTCACTCTGCTCACATATGATTGTACAGCCACACATCCAGGCTGTCATATTGTTAAGTTTGCAGATGATACAGCTGTGGTGGGATGCATCACAGATAATGATGAATCCAGCTACAGACAGGAGGTGGAACATCTGGAGAGCTGGTGCAAAGAGAACAACCTTCACATGAATGTGAAGAAGACGAAGGAGATGATTGTGGACTTCAGAAGGAACAAACACACCCACACCCCACTGTATATAGGTGGATCTGCGGTGGAGGTGGTCTCCAGCTACAAATACCTGGGTGTACACATGAATGATAACCTCAGCTGGAGCAATAACACCACCAGCCTGATCAAGAAAGGTCATCAGAGACTCTACTTCCTCAGACGGCTGAGACGAGCCGGTCTGAGAAGCCCAGTCCTCACCTCGTTCTACAGGTGTGCAGTGGAGAGCGTCCTGTGCTCCAGCATCAACGTGTGGCATGGAGGCTGCACAGTTGCAGAGAGAAAAGCTCTACAGAGAGTGGTGAAGGCTGCACAGAAGTCTGTGGGAGTCAGTCTCCCCACCATCACAGACATTTACACCTCCAGATGCAGAAAAAGAGCCACCTGCATCATGAAAGACCTCACTCACCCAGCACACTCACTCTTTGCACCACTCCCCTCGGGACGGAGGTTGAGGAGCATCAAATGTAGAACCACTAGACTGAGGAACAGCTTCTACCCTGAGGCTGTCAGACTCATGAATAAATAAATAATAAGAATAAACACTGCAAAATGTCACATCATGCTGATGCTGATCTGTTTCTTGTTGCTGCGTTCATCTGTGACCATCTGCTCATGTTCGTGCTGCTGTTTATAATGATGTTTTTCTACTACATTAGGGCTTAGTGTATTACTAGCTGATGTGATGTCTCTCTTAGTTAATCCTAGATGTTATTATTGTATTTCTCTTGCATTTGTTGTTGGATGTAACTGGGACCCTGTGTACATAATCTCGTTTTCAACACATGTACTACATGCGGTGCAAATGACAATAAATTCTCTCTGACTCTGACTCTGACTCTGATTATTATTATTATAATTATTATTATAATATTGTCCAGTGTGTGATGCTGCAGTCATGTTACTGAGCTCCCACTGATGGGCTAACCTGGTTCCACCACCTGCAGCAGGATCTTCAGACAGAACAGCTGGTGGGATGTCCTGGTATCTGCAGCCCTCTCTCCATTTGTTTCTTCATGGACATGGAGCTGTGACATTATGTTGTGCCTCTTGCTCAGCAAAACGCTCCTCCAGTGGAGACTTTCTGGACAGACTGCAGGAAGTTCCTAAACAAACAACAGGTTTATCAGTATTATCAGTAAAAAGAGATTATTAAATCATTTTTAAGACTGAGAATGTATACAATTATTAGCTCTGTTGTTATTGCCTAACTAACCTATTCAATAATTCTTCAAACTGTGACATTCACTCATAATGGAATGAAAGAGAACATAAACAGAAATTATATAATACTGAAAACTAGAGACATTAAGACATTTTAAAAGACACAGAGAACTTTAAATGGATTAAGAATGTTAATAAGTGTTGGATTTGAGTGCAATGTAAGTGCAATCCATGGCAGGAGTTGAATCCACATCTGAAAAGGGATGCAACCTTTTCACAACATATGCTGTTGTAACTGTTCTGTGTCTCTCTTCATTCAGTTACACTGATGTATTTACCTTGGACAGTCACTGGTGAACACTGTGAAGCCATTTCAGGTCGTTTGTCTAAGAAAAAAAAAACGAGCTAACGTTAGCATCGTGTTTGTATTGAGCTGACTTACCGCTTTAAGCGGAGTATAACTTGTTAGCTGCCTTAATGTTGGTATGAGATGTAGTTTATAGTTTATTTATTTACCTGATGGAGTCGAAGAGGTAGCGATTAGCGAAAAGTTCGGCGGAGCGTTTTGCAGACGGACCACTCTGTACTTCCGGTCGGATACGAAGCGAAAATAATCCGGTGGAGCGCGTCAAAGACGGGACACTATTTTACTTCTCCACCCTCCTTTGCATGATAGAAAATTATTGCAAGTGCTGCACTGACCTGACTGGTCATTTTTTATTAATTAGTACGCTTTCGATCGCAGATGCACACTTCCGGTGGATTCTTCTTCGTTGGTTTTCGGCGGCGGCTACTTCCGGTCGGCTAACTAGCATCGAAAATAGGAATCGCAAATTAATATTTTGAACGATTCTGGGAAAACCGGACAGTTAGTCCCGGTTCCGAATGATTCTCAATGCCCAACCCTATTTAAAATCTAAGGATATTTTATTTTCTTTCTTCCCCAAAACTGCAGTGGGCTCCCTGCGGTGGACCCCATGGTTTGCATGGCCCCCTGGGCCTGGGCCCAGTCGGCCCTGCTGATAATCCGGGCCTGCTCGTAAGCATGTTATTTGGTCTGTGGGAGGAAACCGGAGTACCCGGAGGAAACCCACGCATGCACGGGGAGAACATGCAAACTCCACCCAGAAAGGCCCCGGACCGGGATTTGAACCGGCAACCTTCTCGCTGAGAGGCAGCAGCTCTACCAGTTGTGCCACCGTGCTGCCCAAAATGTCCACTTATGCCCCTTTTCCACTGTGACGGCATGGATCAGGTCAGTTTGGGTCAGCTCAGATCAGCTTGTGTGTCATCGTGTTTCCATTTACACTTCTGGACCGGTTATGTAGGCAGTGTCCAGAATCCAACTCGCCTCACCACCTGGTGGTAGTGACCATTTTGTCTGACTTCATCCTAGAACCAAAAAATGTATAACGTAATAACAGTTGATCAGATTCTAAAGAAGATAATGGATTGATGGATGGATGGATGGATGGATAGATGGATGGATGGATAGATGGATAGATGGATGGATGTCCTCCACAGAGAAGGAGACCATCAAACAGCATGGTTGCTCAGTTCAGTTGAACACCTGCATGTTGCTTCAGATCAGCTGTTCAAATCTCTGCAGGTTCTAATAAAAGGTTCATCAGGACTTTCAGATGAATCTTTCTGTTCAGTTCCTGAGACGACTTCTGTTGTGACTTGGAGCTATTTAAATAAACTGAACTGAATTAAATCTCTGATGAAACAGATTCTACTAAAACATCTATTTTTGTTCCCTCATCATTTGATGCATTTTTACTTATTGTGTCTACTTTTATTGTTCAATTTAGATGTGTGGATTTGTTTCTTGTACTCAGATTATTTTATTTTAGTGATTTAAATTGTAATTATTGTTTTGTGATTTGAACATCTGTGGATTAGAATAAAGTTGAACCAAAGGCTGCAGCTCTTCTTTAAACATGTTTGAGGGAAATGATGCTGTGATCCAATAATTTAGTCTTTTTATGATTTTTCTGCTCAGTTAACTTTAATTAACAGATTATTTAATAAAGTCAAAGTGAAAACAGGATAAATAAAATAAAATAAAACATTTTTTAATACATAAAAAAACATCCCCGTCCTCCAAAATTGGAATCTGTCCTTTGTGAGCATCACAGCAGCGTCAACAGGTCTGCAGCTCGTATGATCCTCCACAGCTCGCTCTGAATATCTCTGCATGTTTGACCCGTGACATCACAGTGAGTTCTGCCTCTTGTTCCCTCCACAGAGAGAAAAGCCCCTCAGAGACTCTGAGAGGAGAAGAAGAAGAACGTTGAGTCATCACTCACCTCTGAGAGGAGAAGAAGAATGTTGAGTCAACACTCACCTCTGAGAGGAGAAGAAGAAGAATGTTGAGTCAACACTCACCTCTGAGAGGAGAAGAAGAAGAATGTTGAGTCAACATCACCTCTGAGAGGAGAAGAAGAAGAATGTTGAGTCATCATCACCTCTGAGAGGAGAAGAAGAAGAATGTTGAGTCAACACTCACCTCTGAGAGGAGAAGAAGAAGAATGTTGAGTCAACATCACCTCTGAGAGGAGAAGAAGAAGAATGTTGAGTCATCATCACCTCTGAGAGGAGAAGAAGAAGAATGTTGAGTCAACATCACCTCTGAGAGGAGAAGAAGAAGAATGTTGAGTCATCATCACCTCTGAGAGGAGAAGAAGAAGAATGTTGAGTCATCATCACCTCTGAGAGGAGAAGAAGAAGAATGTTGAGTCATCATCACCTCTGAGAGGAGAAGAAGAAGAATGTTGAGTCATCATCACCTCTGAGAGGAGAAGAAGAAGAATGTTGAGTCATCATCACCTCTGAGAGGAGAAGAAGAAGAATGTTGAGTCATCATCACCTCTGAGAGGAGAAGAAGAAGAATGTTGAGTCATCATCACCTCTGAGAGGAGAAGAAGAAGAATGTTGAGTCAACACTCACCTCTGAGAGGAGAAGAAGAAGAATGTTGAGTCAACATCACCTCTGAGAGGAGAAGAAGAAGAATGTTGAGTCATCATCACCTCTGAGAGGAGAAGAAGAAGAATGTTGAGTCATCATCACCTCTGAGAGGAGAAGAAGAATGTTGAGTCATCATCACCTCTGAGAGGAGAAGAAGAAGAATGTTGAGTCATCATCACCTCTGAGAGGAGAAGAAGAATGTTGAGTCAACACTCACCTCTGAGAGGAGAAGAAGAAGAATGTTGAGTCATCATCACCTCTGAGAGGAGAAGAAGAAGAATGTTGAGTCATCACTCACCTCTGAGAGGAGAAGAAGAAGAATGTTGAGTCATCATCACCTCTGAGAGGAGAAGAAGAAGAATGTTGAGTCAACACTCACCTCTGAGAGGAGAAGAAGAAGAATGTTGAGTCATCATCACCTCTGAGAGGAGAAGAAGAAGAATGTTGAGTCAACACTCACCTCTGAGAGGAGAAGAAGAAGAATGTTGAGTCATCATCACCTCTGAGAGGAGAAGAAGAAGAATGTTGAGTCAACACTCACCTCTGAGAGGAGAAGAAGAAGAATGTTGAGTCATCATCACCTCTGAGAGGAGAAGAAGAAGAATGTTGAGTCAACACTCACCTCTGAGAGGAGAAGAAGAAGAATGTTGAGTCATCATCACCTCTGAGAGGAGAAGAAGAAGAATGTTGAGTCATCATCACCTCTGAGAGGAGAAGAAGAAGAATGTTGAGTCAACACTCACCTCTGAGAGGAGAAGAAGAAGAATGTTGAGTCAACACTCACCTCTGAGAGGAGAAGAAGAAGAATGTTGAGTCAACACTCACCTCTGAGAGGAGAAGAAGAAGAATGTTGAGTCATCATCACCTCTGAGAGGAGAAGAAGAAGAATGTTGAGTCAACACTCACCTCTGAGAGGAGAAGAAGAAGAATGTTGAGTCATCATCACCTCTGAGAGGAGAAGAAGAAGAATGTTGAGTCAACACTCACCTCTGAGAGGAGAAGAAGAAGAATGTTGAGTCAACATCACCTCTGAGAGGAGAAGAAGAAGAATGTTGAGTCAACATCACCTCTGAGAGGAGAAGAAGAAGAATGTTGAGTCAACATCACCTCTGAGAGGAGAAGAAGAAGAATGTTGAGTCATCATCACCTCTGAGAGGAGAAGAAGAAGAATGTTGAGTCAACATCACCTCTGAGAGGAGAAGAAGAAGAATGTTGAGTCAACATCACCTCTGAGAGGAGAAGAAGAAGAATGTTGAGTCATCATCACCTCTGAGAGGAGAAGAAGAAGAATGTTGAGTCATCATCACCTCTGAGAGGAGAAGAAGAAGAATGTTGAGTCATCATCACCTCTGAGAGGAGAAGAAGAAGAATGTTGAGTCATCATCACCTCATTCAGCTTTCAGTCCTCGTTCTTCTGCTGTCGACACAAAATGGAGTCAGAACCAAGTGAAGCTCTTTCACTTTCATGTCTCCTCCTCTGTGTTTGTTCAGGAAATCAACGTGCAGTGTGTGTGTGTGTGTGTGTGTGTGTGTGTGTGTGTGTGTGTGTGTGTGTGTGTGTGCGTGTGTGTGTGTGTGTGTGTGCGTGTGTGTGTGTGTGTTGCTGCTCTTTCCTCTCCTCTCTAACAGACAGCTGTGGCAGCCCGACTCTACACATCTGGATGAGTGGTGTCTGGTACCAGCCTCCAGTCCTCATACTTGTACTCATGACTCCATTACTGAAGAGCTGTGGTGGAACAAACTGGTTGTCAGACGATCAGGTGTGGACGTCATGAAGTTTATGACAAAGTTTGGAGAAGAGCCAACAAGTGGCAGCAGGTCAACACGTCATCAAGAACAGAACTTCTTCACGTCTCTTTGCCTCGTCTGAGTCTCTGACTCGCTCTGACTTCCTGAAATGAAAAGGTTTGTAGAAAACTCTTCAGGGGCCTTCACCTCGTCCTGCTGCTTTCAGAATCGAACCAGCAGCTGCACACAGGAGGTCAACACTTCTCCAGGAGTCCCACAGGGAATACTCTCTGTACCATTTCATTCAAAGGTCTGGAACAGAATAAAAGACGAGCTCTCCACTGTCTCCTGACTGTTAGTCCCATGAAGAATGATTATAACACGAGGAAGCATCATGGAAACATTTCACATCGTTCACAACAACAGTAAAGAAGCAGAAAAGTTATAAAGTCTATTTTAATAAAGTCAAATAATAGAGCGTGCTGCATTTATACACATCCCTCAACAAGACCAACGCCACTTTGATGTTTGGTGACGTCATCTCCCCGTCCACTTTGTCCTTAAATGAGGACAAATAATAAAAAATGTCCATAGTTCAGAGACATTTGAAGATAAACGCAGGTGATGATGAGACAGCTGTTTCCTGTTCTTTATAAAACTAAAGTCATAGTTTAATGTTTAAGTACTAACTCATTCACTTCTCAGTATCAGTACTCAGTATCAGCAAGTACCCAAACTGAAGTACTTGTACTCAGTCTGAAAGAACTAGTATGGGGACACCTGTACTCTGGATCATCAGTCCATTCAAGTCCCACACAAGGCTCCCATTGTGTGACCCATCCAGATGTTTGACTAACACAAACACACATTTAACAACAGCTGCAGCTGGAATCAAAGGACTTCCAGAATCCTGAAAGATGAAAACTGATTCTGTCTGTTGCTCCATCAGAACATCTGGAACCTGTTTTGATCATGTGACCACAGCTGGAGGTCAGAAATCCCATTTCTGTGTGTTTCATGTGTTGAACATGAAGAGAAACCATGTTAATGTGTGAACGCTGAGTCAGCATTCACAACATTGTTGGATGTTTTTTTATCTTCTGTCACTTTGTTACAATCTGTTTCTGCAGACTTGATGCTGTTTTAGTCGTTCATCATCAAACTGATGATCTCATTCAGAGCTGACGGATGATTTTTGATCTTTGTAACTTTCATCCTTTTTAAATTATTAAACTTTATTTACAAATATTTTCTATAAAGAAAAACATTAAGATCTCTTAATAACTTTTAAAAACACTTTTTAAAATCTGCTTCAGTTTGTCTTCTCTGTTTTAGCCTTCTTGTGCTACTTTAAGCTTTTAGCTGTTGTTTTGCTATTTTCAGTCTTTTTATGCTACATTTACCTTCTAGCTAGCTTATGCAACTTTAGCTACCATTTTTTTCTTTAGATTTTGGTTCTTCTTGCTTCTAGCTATCAATTTGCTAGTTTTTTGATACTTTGTTAAAAAAAATAATAATAATCTTTTGTTTTTTTCTCTCTTTTTGTTTTCTATTGTTTATTGTTTGTTTGTTTATTGTTTAATGAAATTCTATCACTGCTGTTCATTGTTCTTTAGTTTTAGCAGGTCGCTTTCGTAAATGAGCCCATGAGGTTCAAAAGATTTACCTGACTAAATAAAGGTTGAATGAATTTGTTACTTTAGGCTTTGAGCTGCAGTGTTGCTTTATTTAGCTTTTAGCTAGCCTTCTGCTACATTTAGCAATCGCTATGCTACTTTCACCTTTTAGCTAAAGTTTAGCTACTTCTAACTTTTAGCAAGTGGTTCTCTTCTTTAACTTTTAACTAGTGTTCATCTTCTTTAACTTTTAACTAGTGTTCATCTTTTTTTATCTTTTAGCTCGTGTTGTGTATCAGCTTCAGCTTGTTCGGCTGGTTTCAGCAGACTCTTTCAGCTCAGCGTTGAGTTTCACAAACGAGAATTATTTTTACAAACTGATCCTGACGCTGCAGAGAAAAGCAGCTGAAGAAAATGCATCGATGGATCCAAACTACTCTGTCATGAGCTCAGAAGAGGAACATGAAGCTGAACTACATTTGCCATGAGCTCCAGCAGCTGCTGCCTGGGAGATGTAGTTGTTGAAGGCTCAGTGAAGCTTTATACTTGATAAATATAACCTATTAAGCTTTGACAATTTTTTAAAAATTTTCTTGTTTAAAATTAACTTTTAAATGTATTAATGGTCTTGTCCCTGAGCTGGTGAGCAGAATGATTTTAAAAGTCAGCAGCTCAGGAGTTGCAACAAGAGGTGCAGTTGATGGAGACTGTAAACCTACAAAATACAAAACATCATTTGGTCAATGCTCCTTCTCATTTAAAGGTCCTCATATCTGGAACAGTTTACCATCAGCAATAAAAACATTGACTGATCTTAGAGGTTTTAATTCCCAGGTGAAAAAATGGTTGAAACAAAACCAAATCTGTGAACACTGAATCCTATAGGGACAGAGGAGCAGCTGTGTGTGTGTGAGGGAACTGTTTAAGCCATTTAAACTTCATTAAATTTTTATTTTTTTAGATGTTTTTATATAGGGAACTGTTTAATCTTAATTAAATTTTAATTTTATTTTAGCTGTTTTTATATAAAAGTCCAACCAAGGACTGGGTTTGCAAATTAGCCTGTGGCTAGAAAACCTTTGTGCAAGACAACGGTTGCTTTGTTTTTAACATGTAACATTGTTTATTGTGCTGTCCTTGATCAAATAAACTTGAATTAAAATTGTGGTGGATGTTTCCTGAAATGAGGAGGTGTTCAGATGGTGTGGACAGAAAGTGACAGGAACATGTTGAAGCTTTAAAAATCATCTCAACATGAACTGTGTGACAGACTTTTAGAACAGAGGCTGAGTTCAGGACTTCAGCAGGAACTCTGCAAACACCTGAACTTCTCCACACGTCTCACTGAAGCACGTGGACTTCTTGTGAGTCAAGTGTTGGTCAGTTCAGAGAAACATCTTCCTGGATGTTCTTCTTCTTCTCTCCTCTTCATGTTTGTGGGGATTTAAGGGCCGTTAGAAGCTCCTGCAGCTGAGTGGAACATCTGGACCTGAGATGTGGAGCAGGTTCTGTGGACAGAACTCAGCAGAACCAACGTTTGAGAGGCTGCACTCAGAGTGGGAGGAGCCTCTGAAGAACGTTGCTGAGCTTCAAACAGACACAGAGTCCAGGAGAGAATTAGTTTCTACTTCCTGAACGTTTCTCCACTGCAGCCAGATGTTGGTCAGCTGAACATCTGCAGAAACAGGAGACATGTTTGTCCTCTCCTGTTCACTTCAGCTGTTCTGATGCTGGACACAATTAAAGGCCTGGCAGTCCTTGAAATAATGCATGGCCCGCCACCTTTCATCTTTCTTTTAGACTAAGATCAGATCAAGTTCAAGTCAAACCTGTAAAATAACAATTATTTAATTAATTAATTAAATAATGATTAATTAATTAATTTGTTTATTTACATTGTTTCAGTCCACCTCTTCACAGTTTGTGTTGGTAATTCACCAATACCTGTAGTTGTTGTTTGTAACCACTGTGTTGTGTAACAGGGTTGTTGTTTAATGAATTTGATCAAAATGCACGTCTTTAGAATATTTTCCTTGTTTTTCAGAAAAGTTTATCTAGTTATTAGAAATGTTTATTTTAATCTTTGTGGAAACTGTTTGACCTCTCTGATGATCGTGACATCTGTAGGCAGTATCGTATGATATATGCACAAGCTAATATTCTGATCAGAAAGTTTGGTATGTGTTCATCCTCTGTGAAAATAGCTCTTTTTAAAGCTTTTTGTACTTCACTATACACTGCTCATCTGTGGCGAAGATACAAAAAAAGTAGCCTGCAGAAACTTTATGTGGCATACAATGATGGCATGAGGCTGCTCCTCAAAGTGCCTAGATGGAGCAGTGCTAGCCAGATGTTTGTACATATAATGCTGTTCCCACATGTGCTGCTGTGCTCAGGAATCTTATGTATAAATGCATGTGTAGATTATCTGTGTCATGCAATATAATCTAGTAAATCCTGCTCTTAGTGCAGTGAGATTTTCTTCAAGATTGTGGAATCATTGGCATTTATTTATTTATCATTTATTTGTGACTGAGTAAATTATTTGTCTTTTATTACTTTATTTTATTTGTTTTTTATAGATTTTCATGTGCTTTTTTATGTGTATTTTATGGACCTTTTTTGTGTCTGAAATAAACTTTTTGATTGATTGACTGATTGATTGATTGTTTAGTATGGAAGCGGTTGTGAGACGTAATGAAAACTAAAATGGTTTAGCAGGAATGCTTTTTCATTTCAAAGTCAAGCTGCCTTTTTTGAGTCATAAATAAAATTTAAAACGAATAAACCAAACTGCATTTTCATTTTCTTCTTCGAGACTGCTCAATTTGTAACTTAATTAAAATGATAAGTAAAAGGTCAGTGTACCTTTCGTTCAATTGTTAGGTCAGTGTACCTTTCGTTCAATTGTTTTTTCATTGAGAATCAAAAATCAAAAAATGAAAAAACGACTTGTCATTTCATTATTCATTTTTATGTGGGATTCAACAAATACAATACATCATGGTTTTCTGCATTTTTTACTTTAACCTCACATAAAAAAAATCAAACTTTGGAAAACTGTCCTGCGGACTTATTTGATTTTGATTTTTGTTTTCTATCAACTGTGTCAAACTAGTAGCCTACAGCTGTTTTACAGATACACAACAATAGTCCAAATGGATTTTCTAAAGTCAGTGAATGGCTCTGACCGTCAGGTTTGTCTGTATTTATTACCTGTAAACTTCCTCAAAGATCATCAGGTTTTTTTTTTTTATTGGTATGGTGGCATTTGAAACAGTTTTGTTGCTGTACCCATCCACAGCCAAAACATGGGTCACACCGAACATGCCAAGCTTCTCATTCTGATCCAGGTGTAGTTTATGACCCATACAACTCAGTATGATAAGGGGCAGGATTTAGATTCTGAGCACCCTTAATAAAGAAGAAAAAAAAAGATTATTTCTTTTTTAAACGTTTATTTTATTTTTATTAATCCTAACCTGTGAGGACTAAGGGCGATATGGTGGTGCAAAAATCTATTAATTAAATCCTTTTTTTTATCTTTCAAAAATATACGAGTGATGGGAGGCCTACGTTGTATATACAGTGAAGTAGGCTATTATAAATTAAGTATACACCCAGTGCTCACTTGTCTAGCGGTGTCTGAGCGTGTACTCCGCCACTGCGTCAGGTTACCATGTTAACGGTAAACAGACTACAGTAGTCTGTGAAGATTAACAGGAAGCAATAGGCCTACTCAACACTCAGTTTGATCACCAGCTGCCACAAATGTTAACGATTACTCGCACCAACAAAGTTCATGCTCATTCATCCAGGTATCAAATCCAATAACTCTCAGCCGGGTCATCTGGACAGTTTCTTTTTTATAGAGACGCTTCAACGTTTATCCGGAGGGCTTCATCAGCACCACTTGATATTCATGATATGGCTGATGAACTTGTTTCGAGACTTGTCCTACTCGCCGTTCTCCTGCCCACACTCCCATCCACGACAAATATCCTGTCATAAACTTGCGCCCGTAGGATGGGCCCATCTGATGAGGAAAACTATGTTAAAAATCGAAGCTAAATTATTATACCCAAAATAAATATATGTAACCTCATAATTGAGCCCAGCACAGCCATCTCCAACTCTGCGTCCGTAACGTTCCTTTTGTGTTTCAGGTTGTGCTGTGCATGCACTCTTCTGACGCTCATTTCCAAGCTCTGTTTGATCCCCATCTGTTGCAGTGTAAAGGAAAATTAATCTCTGTGTGTGTGTCTTGCCTGTCTTAAACAACTCTGTTTAATGTCAAGTGTGTTTCCAACTAGGCCATGGCGTCGATATGCAGGCAAGACACACACACACTGGAAAACAAATTTCCAAGTCACACAGTTGATAGAAAACAAAAATCAAAATAAAATAAGTCCGCAGGACAGTTTTCCAAAGTTTGATTTTTGATGTGAGGTTAAAGTAAAAAATGCAGAAAACCATGATGTATTGTATTTGTTGAATCCCACGTAAAAATGAATAATGAAATAACAGAAAGGTACACTTACCGTAAAATAAAATTTTACATTTAATTTTCAATATATGTCTTTGTAAAAAGTGGCCAAAATTCATTTTGAAATGTCAATTTTGAAAATTAAAATGAAATAGCAGAAATGCTTTTTCATTTCAAAGTCAAGCTGCCTTTTACCAGCGGGCCAACCACGGCACCTAGGGGCCAAGCTCAGGAAGTCCAAACAGCCCCAGGTAGGGTGCAACGCCAGCCCCGCCCCGGCAACCCCCCCATGCCCCGAACCCCGCCCATAGTCCAGGCCAACATCCGACAGCCTGCCCTGCCTCCGGACTCCACCCCGTGGCGGCAGCCAGGGAACCGGGGAGGTGAAAAACGTAAAAAAAGAAAGGGGAGATTAAGACCCCGACACACACACCCCCACCCTCAGGTGTGCTGTTGATGTGTGTTGTTGTAAGTGCAATTTTTTTCATTCAACCTTTATTTAGGCAGTTTAATCTCACTGAGCATCGAGGACTCATTTACAAGAGAGACCTGGCTACAAACTAAGGAATGATGACAACAGCAACAGTAGATTTTCCTTGAACAATCAACAATAGACAAACATAAGAGAGAAATACAGATTTGTTTTTTTTACAAGTTAAAACAAAGATGTCAAAGTAGCAAAACAGACAGGTTGTAAGGCAAATGTAGAAAATCAAAAACAGGAACAAATCTGCATTGGTTCTTGCCAGGATTCCAACAGATTCTTAAAGCCATTTAGAGAAGTCAAGGTCGAGAGCTTCAGATCTTTTTGTAAGATATTCCAGGAAGCAGGAGAAGTTGCCAAGTTCAGTTCTCACTGACGGAACACTGCAGGTAATCATGTCCTGAGAGAGCGCACGCTGTAGCTGCACTCACACGCAGAGACATGTAGGAGGAGATGTATGAAGGCAGCAGACCAAGAAGTGATTTAAAGATGAAAATGTACCAGTGGAAGAGTCTGCGTGAGGTTAATGATGTCCAGTTAACCAGTGAATACAGGGTGCAGTGGTGGGTACGATAATCACAGCCAGTTATGAATCTTAGTGCACCATGATAGACAGCCAACATCTGCAGGGTGCTTGTAGGAGCATTCATGTAGAGAATGTCACCCTAATCAATGGAGGGAAGGAAAGTCACAGATATAAAGTGTTTCCTATAGCATTCAATGTTAGACATGATCTGTTTCTGAAAAAGAAACCCAGTTTAGCTTTCAGTTTCTTTACTAGGTTTTCCACGTGGAGTTTAAAAGAGAGATGCGAATCGATCAGGATACCCAAATATGTATATGAATCAACAAACTCAATAGGGACACCATTTGAGGATAAAATCAGAGGAAGAACTGCTGGGACCGACTTCCTATTTGAAACACAAGAACTGCTGTGCTGAGAGTGTTTTTGTTCTAAACAGGAATAAACCAATGCAGACCTGATCCCAGTGTGATGACTTCTATTTCCTAAACTGCTACATTCAGTCCCAACCATCAACTGCACCTTTTAGGTTTGTGTCTTTATTCTTTCTCTCGAGTGAGTTTGTTACAAGTTAGTAGCAGTTTTCTGGAAGATAAAGGAGTTAGCTTCTTACTCTCTGTGCTGATCCAAAACAAACAAAGAGTGAACGACTCAAGTGAACCTGGTTATTTTAGTGACTTAATTAGATCAGTGTTTTTCAACCTTTTTTGAGCCAAGGCACAGTGTTTTCATTGAAAAAATCACGAGGCACACCACCAACCAAAATTGTAAACAAAGATACTCTGTATCCGCCTATATTAAATATATAGTCATTCTTATCAAAGTGTCTTGAATAGGAATGAAATAAACACAAAAATGTATTTTTATTATATTTCTTATTTCAAATTGCACTTAACATGTCTTCAAAAATACTCCTGAACAGTACCACAACAATGTGGTCTTAAGTTTAAAGAGGTTGTAGAAAGGGGGGGGGGGACACAGGACGGAAGAACAGACACGTCCTGAGCAGCGCTTAAAGCTGCTATATGTAACTTTTCTAACAATATATTTTTAACATATTTCTTCACTCTGTCACTAGATTGATGTTAGAGAGGTAATCTCTGAAAAAAACTAAAAAAAAATATTGTCCCCTTGCTTCTCCAGGTGGTAAATAAGCATTTCTAAAAAGAAAAAGTGACCCGCCATTTTCCAGCCAATAAAAACAAAGTTTGTAACCAGCCAATAAAAACCGAGCTTGAATTTGAATCAGCCAATAAAAACAGAGCTTGAATTTGAATTTCAACAGACCACAAGGGGGCAGAGCCATATATGGCTCTGAGGGGGAGGGATCAGAATGCTTTGCTTGTTGAAATTTTTTCTAAGTGCTGATGTTCTACAGAAACTGCAGACTTCACCTTTAAGCTAGATTTATACTCGTCGCGCAGCGCGCGAGGGTGCGCGCGCCAAAAGTGACGCAATATCACCGTCCCCGCCCCTGCGCGTAGACCCCGCGCGTCAGTTTGGCGCGTATCGCGCACCTCCGAATTTTGGAAACTCTGCAAAGCTAGTGCGTGCGCCGTGGGGGCTACTGAATTGATTGACAGGTCGGGTGGGGACCACCCGACAGCATTCACGCTCTTCACGCCAGAGCTTGCAGCTGTCTGCGCCGCTGTGGTCATGGAGACGGCGTCGCGACGCATGGAGGAATGTTTTGTATGTGATAAATGTATTAAATTCTCCTTCTTCATCCCTGATCTGGACTCTTCTTTTGTTTTTTTGCCAAAAGTCAAGTGATCGCTTTCTCCTCCGCTGACTCCATGCATTAAAACCGCAAATAAAGACAACAGTTCAGCACGCGAGCGGAAAGCCATTTGTTTTTGTTGTGTGATTTCAAACAGTTCTTCTTCTACGGTAGATTTCTTCTTCTACTACACCCTTTCTTGCAACATATGCACAGGTTTTAGAGGGTATTGCCACCTGCTGGTCCGTAAAAGAACAGCACTTTGCCATGCACCGCCGTGCATCATCTATAAACACAGCGGCGACACTGTAAACGCATGAAGCCGCATGGCTCAGTGCGCAGAGCAGGTGAAGGCCTTGCTCCCCATGGTGGAGAGGCGGGCAGAGGACATGGAGATGTAGTGAAGAGGAGGATCTGAGAGAGCGTGATGGGATGGAGATTTGGAGGAGGTCAGATAGATAAGGAGGGGCAAGGTTGTGGATAGCTTTGAACGTGAGGAGTAGAATTTTGAAAATGATGCGTGATTTAACCGGGAGCCAGTGGAGCTGCTGCAGGACAGGAGTAATGTGGTTATAGTAGGAGGTTTGAGTGATGACATGGGCAGCTGAGTTCTGGACCATCTGTAACTTGTGGAGAGATTTGTTGGGGAGGCCGTAGAGAAAGGAGTTGCAGTAGTCAATACGGGAAGTCACAAGACTGTGCACCAGGATGGCTGTGGAGCGGGGTGTGAGAGAATAATAATAATAATTAATTCAATTTATAACGCACTTTTCATTACTGAAAATCTCAAAGTGCTACACATATATTGAATGCTACATTCATAAACCGGTGGCGGCAGACTACCATGCAAGGTGCTTTCCAGTCCTACCGGGAGCAACTCAGGGTTAAGTGTCTTGCCCAAGGACACAACGACACATGGTGCGGGTCCCGGGAGTCGAACCGCCAACTTTCCGATCGGGAGACGACTGCCATTACCACTACACCACGGCTGCCCGGTGAGAAGAGAGAAGAGAGAAGGACTGAGACGGTTAATATTACGGAGGTGGAAATAGGCAGACCGAGTAATATTGTTGATGAGTGGTGTCGAGGATGACACCGAGGCTCTTGACCTGAGGGGAGGGGGATAGCAGAGAGTTGTTAAGGGGGACGAGAAGATGTTCTGATTTTGAAATAGAGTTTTTGGTACCAATGAGAATGACTTCCGTTTTGTTGCTGTTTAGATGAAGGAAATTG
>JBBPBX010027811.1:0-37039 GCA_038048925.1 Garcialebias charrua
TATTTGGGATAAGATTGGATCGATTCATTGATAAACAAAACACACTTAGTAACAGTCAATATGGATTCAGAAAAAATAAGTCTACATCAATGGCACTTGTTGAATTGGTGGAACAAATAACAAATGCAATTGATCAAAAGACGAGTTGTATTAGTATTTATGTTGATTTAAGGAAGGCATTTGATACTATAGATCATGGAATTCTTCTTGACAAACTATATAAATATGGTATTAGAGGGACAGCATTAAAGTGGGTAAATAGTTATTTGGAAGATCGAAAACAATTCGTTCAAATTCATGACATAAGATCCAAATTTAGTAATATCACATGTGGAGTGCCTCAGGGCTCAGTACTTGGACCCAGGTTATTTAATTTGTATGTAAATGACTTGGTTAATGTGTCAGACTTTTTTAGATGTGTTTTATTTGCAGACGACACAACATTTATTTGTAAGGGTGATGATACAGAACAAATGCTGGAGTTAATACAGTCAGAATTTGTGAAAATTCAAAATTGGTTTTGTCTAAATAAGTTATCATTAAATCTGGATAAAACTTATTACATGGTAAATGGTAAATGGAGCTTATTTATATAGTGCTTTCCAGCCCCCTGTGAGGAGCCCCAAAGCGCTTTACAATACCAACCATCCACCCATTCATACACGCATTCATACACCGGTAGCGGCGACTGCCATGCAAGGCGCCTTCCAGTCCTACCGGGAGCAACTCAGGGTTAAGTGTCTTGCCCAGGGACACAACGACACATGGTGTGGGGAACCGGGATTCGAACCTCCAACCTTCCGATCGGGGGACGACTGCCATTACCACTACGCCACGGCCGGCCTGGCTATGATACATAGCAACAGAAAAACTGATGTTCACGTTCCATTTTTGGTAGACAGAACTGAAATTTGTAGAGTTAGTGAGGTGAAATTTTTGGGTGTTATTATGGATGAGAAATTAACATGGAGACCTCACATAAACAAATTGAGAACAAAAATATCCAGATCAGAGGGGTGTGTGGCTAGAGCGCACGCTATGGTGTAGACCAGGGGTCACCAACCTTTTCGAAACTGAGAGCTACTTCGTGGGTACGGAGTCATACAAAGGGCACCACTTTGATAAACTCTTCGGAAATAACAAAGCGTAAATTGAAAAAGATGTATAATAAACATATTTTTAAGAACATGTTTTTAAGATAGACATTTTAAAATATATATAAATACAAAAAAAGAATAACAACTGAATAAAATGACATTTTAAATGCAGCTTAGTAGTGAGTTGTGCTATTTTTAGAACAGGTCCGAGGGCACCCCAAATGGTCCTTGGGGGCACCCGGGTGCCCGCGGGCACCACGTTGGTGACCCCTGGTGTAGACGCACCTGCTCTGAGCTCCCAACCGATTCTTACTATTCAAGCAATATAACATTTCTAATTCAGTTGCATCAGCTAGATGGTTGTATACAATCATATTGTGTTTGTGTACTCATGGCTACCAGGAGAGAACAAAAACTGCAGAAAGCAAACGCGGCTGCCGGCAGAGACGCAACTGATGACTCAGCAGAGCCAACGCCCCAGCTGTCAAACACAGAGACATCCGCTATTCTTTCAGCAATAACTGATTTGAGTAAGAAGATGGATGACAGATTTAACAACCTGGAGGCTTCCCTGCAAACTATGCAGGTCACTCTGACTGTCCACGAAGACCGGATTTCTACTTTGGAGGCGACCTGCAGCGACCGTGACGTCACGCTGTCCCAGCTGAAACAACACTGCGCGCAGCTGGAGGAGAATCACAAACTACTCCAACACAAGATCATCGACCTCGAAGCACGCTCTCGGCGTCAAAATATAAAAGTGGTGGGCTTACCAGAAAGAGCAGAGGGTATCAACCCTGTAAACTTTTTCGCCAACTTTCTGCGTGACTTGCTGGGACCGGCTAACTTCCCCACCCCGATAGAGGTTGACAGAGCTCACAGGCTGGGACAGCCCCCGGACGCCGGAGCGCGTCCCCGAGTCGTGATGGCACGGATTCACAATTTTCAAATTAAGGAGAAAATACTGCGGCTGGCACGTGAGAAAACCCCTCTGACATATGACGGGAGACAGATCCTCATCTTCCCTGATTTTCGAGCAGAGATTGTTAAGCAGCGCCAGCCATTTGAGGAAGTGAGGAAGAAGCTGAAGGAAGCTGGGATGCGCACTAGATTTCTCTATCCTGCACGGCTCAGAGTTTCTAAAGGTACTGATATTAATAAGATCTTCAACACCCCAGGAGATGCTGATCGCTTTCTGCTCAGCTACCAGGCCACAGAGGAGGGGTGACAGCCGTGCACGTGTCTGTTTGGTATGCGTTGCCTAGGTGACAACAACAATATGACGTCACCTGGTGACAAACAGCTGAGGCACAGAACTGTTGTTGGTGTAAAGTTCTGGGTTATTATTTAACAATATATATTTTTTTATTTTATTTATTTATTTAGTCCTTACACCAACATCAGGTTTAATTTTGATTTTTGTTATTGAAATGTTAAAATAAAGTTTATGGTTAGTTATCGGATGGGACATTATGAAGTTTTGTAAGTTGTGTATCTAGTGATATTACTGGTTAAAGGAGAAATGTAATCAAATCTGAAAAAATCGATATAACAAGAATTTCATATAGTAAACAACACACATAAACATACTGTGTATGCTTTTTTCAGTCAGAAATAGTTTTTTACATTCTTCCTGCACTTCCTGCCGATTTATGGTAATTTCTGGAGGACAGGAAATGACGTATATTGAGCCATCATGGTCTCCAAGACAATGAGCCCAATGACAGAGTTGGCAACGTGGAATGGTAAGAATTGATTCCCCCCACCCCCTATATTACTTTAGTTTGTCAAAAACAGTTTGGTGATTTAGTGCATTAATGGGCATTTCTATCCTGGAAATATGAATAGCCGTGCGTTAGCCACCGCATGCTAGCGCCGCATGCTAGCGCCGCATGCTAACGTTAGCATGCTGCAGCTAATAGCTTCACATTGTCTGTGTCTAAGCCCAGGGGTTCTGTGTTTATCTGTGACCCATCATCAAACTGAAGGTTAAGTCTCAACGTGTTTAGTAGAAAAAATAGCCTAATTACAATAACGTACAAAAGTATTTAGACAAAATGTTAATAAATAATAGTGATGTTATTACTGTACATCATATCCCTGGAAATGCTCATTTAGGAGGATCTAAGTATGAAATTGTTTTGTTTTTTTTTGCAAATCAGCAATGTAAAAAAGGTGTTGAGGTTACCAAATGTAACTTAACTGTCAGTTTGATGTGATGAAATGTGTTTTGTTTACAATATAAATGTATGTAGGTAGCTAACTACTGCTTTATTGCTGTTGCAGCAGGTGTACATGTGGGCACTGTTTCCCTATGCAGACATAGCGGGAGAGCATCTCATCTCCTCATGATTCTACTTTTGATCTTAGCTGATACTGTTATTGATTTTATTTGTTTTATTATTTGTTTTATTGACATTTAATTCTGTTGCACCTTGTAGCACTTTGAGATTTTCATTAATGAAAAGTGCGTTATAAATTGAATTCATTATTATTATTATTATTAGCATCTGCTGCCAGGAGATACCTTCTCCTTCAGGCTGCAGGAAGCAGATGTAAGCTGCATCACTCACCATGAAGGATTTGAAGTCAATACCTGCAGGATGAAGGTCTAATCGGGGACAATGAACCACGTCATGAGTAAGTCAGTTATTCCTGAGAAATTATACTGACAAATTTCAGTTTGTTAAATCAAAGATGACCAGATTATAATTTTAACACTTTACTTTTTAGCAGTCTGTTTTTTGTGTAACTGAAGCATATTTGATTATTTTAGAGGAAAAACCTTAGTGTTATGGATTTATTTTTTTCTATTTTTCCTGTTCAGCAGTGTGCAGTAAATATTTGTGATACAGATTTTCATTACATTTCCCCATCATTACTTTTCTTTACAATATATGTAACTGTGTGTTCCCAGGATCTACAGATATATTGCTAGAAGGTTGAGCAGATTCATCTATTTCATTCTACGCAGACATGACAGAAGAATTCACCCTGCCTGTGCTGTCTCCAAGATCAGAAATGCATTTCCTTCGCAAGAGTACAGTACTGTGGTTTCCAGTACCCATGATGTGTCTAAATCTGTGAAATGTAAAAATCTCAATAAATGTATATAATAACAGACTATTACTGCATCTGTTGAAAATGCTTTTCACATTTTTAGTTATTTTTTGAGACCTTGCTGAACTTACTTTTCATGAAACAGAAAAACTTTCACCACATGTAATGGGAGATATTCCTAGATTTAGTCACAAAATGACCTTCTCATTGTAACAGTCATTATATTGGTTGGTTCCCAGAGATGAGTAGGTATCACCACAAGGGGGCGCCTACTCCCTTTGTTTTCCGTTGTTGTACACTTGTACAAAAAGTAGAATTATTATTCCACGTAGTTAAAAAAGGATATACAAGTGACGATGAGGGGCAGAGCGGTAAACTAATATTATTTGCTCATGTATGACATATAATGTTTAGTACTGTGGAGAACTGGCGTTACACGGACAAAGTTTAATAAATTGGAAGTGTGGAATAATTCAACGTGCGTCCTGCTGCTTCGAGTTAGAGTGACTAACGGTCGCTGCTAACTTCTCCAACCTCTCACCGAACCGTCACATCATGCAGTAGTGAAATTCAATGAAATGAAATGTTGATCAACAGATTTATTTTTAATTGGTAATGTCACATCAGTTATGTTGTGTTGAAACGTGACTTGTGGGCAGCGATCGCTTCAGTCTTAGAAATCTTCTCAATGGTAGAGGTGACGGGTGGAACCGGAGTTTCTGGGACCAGACTGTCTTCATAAGACGGGAACTCCAGGCGCATCTGACTGCCACACAACCTCCATCAGCTGTCTGGCATAGTCTGGAATGACAGCAGGACAACAAAATGCTCAACAGAATTTTCTAAAGAGTCATAAATGGTGAAATAAAATTAAAAAGAAAAAAAGCAGAAGAAACCTAACAAAATGTGATTAGCTGTTTTAAAAGTAGTTCTGAGAGCAGGATACAGTGATGCTCTATTCAATACATAAATGGTCTTCAAATCAGTGTCCATCGTAATTGTAGATGCAGCAACGTGTGCAAGCTCTGATGTTTGTTTAGAATAACTGGAGGTTATCAATAAGTGATCTCACCATATGTGACGGACTCCTTCACTGGCTTCACCACAGCACCACCATTCTTATATTTTGGATAGGAAACCGATTTGCTGTCACATTCTGTCTGGCAGGATCTGTGTGTGAACAGTAGAAAAATACAGATAATCAGCCTATAATTACTGAATAACTGATCAAACCAAAACACAAGAGGAGCATCAAACAAGTCAAGTTGTACGGATTGGAAGGAGCAATATCACTGATTTTTTTTTCTTGTTTTATAGATTATAACAAAACATTAGTTTCAAATTTATTTAACATGTCAGAGCCTTGGAAGTAAAAAAAAAAATAGATGTAGAAAAACAATAATCTCAAATAACCATCATCTAAACAACTCTTACCACTAGTTCAATAAGTTCTCCAGTGCTCATCCCCCCCCCCGCGAGCAGCAGCGGTCCACCTGCATCCCACATTAGGACAAGATTGCTGATGCAGATTCATTTATACAAAATAATAATATATTTTAGCTTGTTACTGTATATGTATTTACCACTTCTGTGTTCGCCACAACACTGTCTGACTCCAAAGTGCCAGGTGTTATCACAACAGTTTGAGTTTCCAAACTAGTAGTTTGAGCTGCTGGTTGACCCTCTTCCAGTGTTGCCAGATAGAATCCAGGTTTTCCAGCCCAAAAATCTGTTAAACACCGCCGAAAACCCGCCCAATCAGAAAGTGTCACGTGACACATCACATACAGCAAAAATTAGGTCCTCTGGGTGGGTTAAAAAAATGTAGAAACGTTTCTTCTTTTATCCAACAGACTTTTTCTTTTTTTTTTTACTTCTGTATCGGTGTTTATTTGTTCAATGTGATTAATCAAAACCAGTTAAATGTGATCATTGGTGCTCTTTATTAAGAAAATCAACATGTCACATTTCAGGAACTGATTATTATAGACATATTAAATGTTCACTAATGAATATTTCTATATTTATCATCACAGTAATAGTGTTACACACGTTATTAGTTGTAAACACTCAAAATTAGTGTTTACCTATACTGTAACCTAAACATTTAAGGAATAAACATTTTTATTAATCACTTTAAAAGTTATAAATGTTGTCTTTGGTGCATGTTTGTTTTCCAAATATATTAGTGTGTGTGAATGACAGGCATAAACACTTTGTAGAACGGTGCTTTATGAAGTTCAGTCCGTTTCCTTCTATCAGTTGACCGGCAGTTCTGCCACATCCAATATGGCGGCCGCTCTGACGTACCGCCGCTACGGACCAGCCCACTCAACGAGGTGTCCACTAAAACTGCCTCATCTGTTCTCTGTTGGGATCGCCCTGGCAGATGACAATAGCCAATCAGTGATGGAGAAAGGTCAGAGGAGCTTTGCTATGAAATAATAATAATAATAATAATAATAATGAATTCAATTTATAACGCACTTTTCATTAATGAAAATCTCAAAGTGCTACAAGGAGCAACAGAATTAAATGACAATAAAACAAATAATAAAACAATTAAAATCAATAACAATATCAGCTAAGATCAAAAGTAGAATCATGAGGAGGTAGAGTATGCTTGGTCGAAAAGAAAGGTCTTCAAGTCGCTCTTAAAGTCAACCACAGACTGTGGGGCTCTTAGACAGTCAGGAAGAGAGTTCCACAGGCGGGGGGCAGCCACACTGAAAGCCCGGTCTCCCATGGTCCTTAATTTTTCATTCATTCATTCAACCTTTATTTAGTCAGGTAAATCTTTTGAACCTCATGGGCTCATTTACGAAAGCGACCTGCTCGGTTCATGGTTCTCGGTTCTGGTTCATTTGGTTCTCGGAATGTGAAGGAGATTGCTGTTCTGTGACCGCAGCGAACGGGTGGATGAGTATGGAATGAGAATATCCTTCAGATAATCTGGTGAAGTTCCGTGTAAGCATTGATGTGTAATGAGAGCAGTTTTGTACTGAATTCTGTAGGCGACAGGAAGCCAATGAAGGTTATGGAGAATGGGCGTAATATGTTCAAATTTACGAACTCTCAACAAGATCCTTGCTGCACTGTTTTGAATATATTGAAGTTTCTGAAGGTTTTTGCCAGGGATTCCAATAAACAGGGAGTTGCAGTAGTCGAGCCTGGAGGAGACAAAAGCATGGACGAGCTTCTCAGCATCGGAAAAAGTTAGGGATGGGCGAAGTCTGGAGATGTTTCGAAGATGGAAGAAGCAAGTTTTAAACAGATGCTTAATGTGATTTTCAAATGTAAGATTGGAGTCCATTTTTATTCCAAGATTAGTAACAGAGGTGGAGAGGGGGATGTCTTGTCCAGAAAAGGAAAGTCTTGTTATAGGAGATGTTTGTAAATAATGATGAATGACTGTTTGAAATTCATTTAATAGATAACTCAGAAACCGCCGATCTGACTCCAAATCCGCCCAAATTATTACCACCCGCCCGAAGCTATTTTTAGCTGCTAAGTAGAGAGTGAAAACCGCCCAAATGGCGGTAAACCGCCCAATCTGGCAACACTGCCCTCTTCAGACAAGTTGGAGGTGTTGAAAATGTCCTAATGACAACAGAGGACACAAAAATTAGTGACACAGTCAATAAATCATCACAGGAGCAAATGATAAAGAACTAGCTTGTGACCGCTATGCTAATGCTACGTTAGCCCGACGCTAGCGATTTTAGATTGATGCTAACGCTATTTTAGCTTGTAAAATAAACATCTACGAGTGAGGGGTAACAAACTGATGTTAATGAACCATCCTCTTCTCCAACTTCTTTTCCTTTGTAGCAGAGGCGGCCGCCACTAGAGGGCGCTAGGGGCGCCGCTCCTCCTTGGATCTGCAGCTCTTCTTCTTCACCATTTGAAGATTTTTTTTATTTTTTTTTTATAAAAGTGAAATAATAAAATAAAAATATTTCGAAATGCATGCATATATGTTTTTAGTTGTGTAGGATAAATATTTTATGAGTAATGATTGTTTTGTTTGTTTCAAAAAACGTTTTCTGATTGTGAGTGACGTACTTCCGGTTTCCCCGCTCGGCGCCGCCTGGGGGCTTTTCCCATGCTTTTCCATTGAATCTAATTATAACTAGCGGCCGCTAGCGGCCGTAGTTTATGTCCCATCTGTACAAAATTATTGAACTGTACAGGTCGCATTTTCCGCCGCCCTCGAGCCTGGACTCGTCTCTTATCGCCACGGATCGCCAGCACTTCCGGTTCGAGCCGAGGAAGGAGGGGGAGCGCGGGACCATTACAGTCAGAGCTTCACACGGCCAACTAGCGACGTTGAAACAGCTGTAATTATTAATGGTGCCTTTCTACACAGGTAAGCAAGTAATAATTAGTGAGTTTAATAAATCGCTGAGCACACATGAGCAAAGTTTGAGCTGTTCTCATCTGTGTTCGGGACGTGGTGTCGTGTGTGTGTGGTTGTTTCAGTCAGTTACAGTAGCTACTAGCTGTGCTCATGGTTGTGGTGGTGTACTGCAACATTATAAAAGTTGCTACTTGCTAGTTATAAACCCGAATGTGTGAAGACGACTCCTGTCTGTCCATCTTCAGCTCATCATGAACTGTTTACTCCTCAGAGTGTCTGTCTGTGTTAGTTAACTTTTGTCTCGTTTCGTTTAGCAGCAGTTGCAAATTTTCTGATGAATAAATCTGAATGAATAAATAAACTTTAGTTTTAGTTTAGTTTAGTTAAACTTTAGTTTCATTATAAGTTGTGCTGTTGTTTCAAAGACACTCTAAACTTAAATAAATCAAGTAGCAGAAAGATTTAAGCATTAAATAGTTTGAATTTTTCATGTTATGAAACAGTGATTATATAATTATTTGAATTTAATTTTAATATTATAAAGATCACTGTGGATGGAATGCAATTGAAATAACCTGGATATTATTATTTATGTTGTATTAAGAAAGTTAAAATGTGATTACATATGTGTACACAAAGCACTTCAAGCAATGTGGAAAATGCTAAAAAAAATACATAATTAATGTGCCTTCTGTACTTTCTTTACAGAAAAAAATCCACACAACACCTTCATCTCTACACACCAGCAGTGATTATTTCCAATCTACCACCTGTGTAACAGACAGGTGGTGTACAGAAGAAGATCCAAGATGTCCAGCTTAACCTTCATGCAGCAGGTGACTTCCCATATCCCAAAAGTGAGTATTTTCACTTGTGGTGTTTTACTATTTTTAACACTGTATTGATCTGGAGAATGAAAACAAAGTCTCTTGCAAGTTACTAGCTTATTAACATTGAAACATTTAAGGTACATTTATATGGTGAAATGTTATATATGCTAAGATGCATTAGGAGTCAACTCAGGACCTTTAATATTAGGAATATTTAAGAGAACTCTGGTACTAAAAAAATACAGTAGATTGATTCTATTTATTTGCTCTCTCCACTGCACACCTGTAGAAGGAGGTGAGGTCTGAACTTCTCAGACCAGCTCATCTCAGCCGTCTGAGGAAGTAGAGTCTCTGATGAACTTTCGTGATCAGGCTGGTGGTGTTGTTGCTCCAGCTGAGGTTATCGTTCATGTGTACCGTACACCTAAGTACTTGTAGCTGGAGACCACTTCCACTGCAGATCCTCCAATGTTCAGTGGGGTGTGTGGGGTTTGTTTGTTCCTTCTGAAGTCCACAATCATCTCCTTTGTCTTCTTCACGTTGATGTGAAGGTTATTGTCCTTGCAGGACCCAGAGCCTCTTTATCATAAAGTGGAAGAAAAGACCCTTAGACCAGTCTGGTGGGTGACCAACTTAAGGAGACTGATATCGGATTTTAGGTCACTTCACTTTCTTTAACAACAAACATGAACATGGCTGGCTGTGAGGGGCAAACACATGACATATAGTAGCTAAAAGACAGATGCTTAAACTGCTAAGCTTCAGCAAAAAGAGGAAAATATTGATGAGTAGCAAAACACTAGCTAAAGTAGCATTTTTTTGCTGAAAGTATCAAAATGCTAGTTAAAAGTAGCAGAAAAGTAGCAGAACAGTAGCTAAAATCTCAACAAGATAAAAAAGAAAACAGATTTAAGAGAATAATGTTTAAGGGAAAGTTTCATATTTTGAAAGATATAAAACTAGCAACAAAAAAGTAAGCTGAAATTAGCACAAAATATGTAAAAAGAACAATAAAGTGGTCATAGTGTTATGATTTCAAAGGTTTACCCAGTTGGTAATGAGACCCAGAACGACACAAGACGAAGAGGTGCAAAAGTAACAGTGTTTATTATTTACAGTGCAAGTCTATATACTGTACACATGTACAGGGATCTTCTGGATTTCCTAGAAGATGAAACAAACTGTCAGAAAGGCTTGACCAGAAGGCTCTTTCAAGATGATTGATCTAGTTTTGTTTGTTATTTTACAGAGAAATCCTTAGTTCCTTGAGATGAATCCCAGAGGGCGAAATGAGGCAGGCAAGTGGTTGGAGGGCAAGACACGATGAGCAGACAACTGGTCCCAGGACCAAGATGGAAACGAGGACTGGAAACACAACAAAAAACAAGGTAAGTGTCTCTCAAAGTATTGTACTCAGAAACTGGCTAGAAGCATAAATACCATGAGTAGGCATCAATGCTCCAGCGAAGAGGACTTGACTGCAGCCTTAAGTATAAGTGGAGCTCATCAGGTGGATCACAGTAAAATAGATCATTTTTCTTCCCCATAAATCAGTTATTTAAAATCTAATCTGGAATCATTCCTCCTTGTTAGACTTCAGTTGACCTGTTTAAGTTGGGCCAAATTTGTTATTATCTTTTGATTTATTTTTCATTGAAATTTAATTATTTGTTAGTTTATTTTTGGAACTGTTAAATTGAATTATTTGGTGGATTTTTGAACACCTTTGTCCTTATTTAAGTCTGGACCCTCACAATTCTATTTATGTTATGAACTTGTATTACTAAAATAATAACAGAATATGATAGAAGTTGTCTAACAATTGAAAAGTGGAAGCAGAACACTCCCATTCTCTTTTCACACTGATGCCTCAAACAAGGTGAAGATGAACCATGTTTTATTAATGATAGTTTTATACAAATGGATACACCTGATATATACAAATAAAAAACATGAACAAACTTACTTTACAGTATACAAACATAATTATGCATACTTCTACACATGCTTAAAAAAAATTTATGGCGCCCCCCCCATAAAAAAATATCACCAGCCGCCACTGCTTTGTAGCAAAAAACAGTTGGCATTGCTCCTGGTAACAGCTCCTGCTTACCTGGTGTAGTGGGTATGACCGTGTCCACTTTGATACACCTGTGTATTTTTGAACTGTTCCAGAGATGACCTTTACTGACCTCTCAGTAAAGCAAGACATTTACTACAAATTATTCCATTAGTTGTAATCTGAGAACATAGTCACCAAAAGAGACTATTTCTATCTTTGATTTTAGGCTGATGTGATCAAAAGAATAACTTTTGTCATTTTCATGATGTGTGCTTTTAAGCTGTGTTATTCTGTAAGAGTTAAACTGTGTTCACTGCTGTGTGAAAGTTGAAGACTCGGGTCAGAGAGACCCGGCCGTTTTGTTTAGAAAGGCAGAAGACAGTTAATCTGTTGTTTGCAGGAGAATGACTCCAGCTTTCTGTGTCTTTTCCTAAACAATCTCCCTCTGCTGAATTTCACCTTGAATCGTGATAACGGCAAGTGAACTGCTCGACTGGTCCGTGAACCAATGAAAAAGAGACAAGTCTCTCTCATCTCTTTGATCCTTCTATTAAGTTCTAAGCTGTTGCTGGAACTGAAGAGTCTGCTGGGAACTTCAAAGAGATGTGAACCTTTCCCAAAGAGCTGGATGAACTCAGTCACACGCTAAGGACTCGTCATCCAGCTAAGGATTAATAACATGCTGTTATGAGTCCACTTCGAACGAGCGTAAGCTCAAAACTTTGTTTATTCCTTCCTGGAATAAGTTTATCTTGAAGTCAGAGGCCAGGAGCTGACACATTTTCTGATGATCCAAGCGGAACCCAGGAGACGTTGAAAGTAAACTAGAACCAGCTCGGACGTGCTGGGCCTGAAGGACTCTGTGCATCTGAAAGGCTGGTGTCATTTCTTTATCAGACTCGTCGTCGAAGGTAAAGAGCTGTTTACAAACGTACCTGGATTTTAGCAGAAGTCGGATGGAAAGTGTCATTTCTGGTTACGCTCAAGATAAATAACTTCCTCCTTTAACCTCTCCTTCTTAAATTTCTCCATCTCCATTTCTATCTGGAAACTATATTTAAGTTAAAGAGCCCTCAGACTAAATATGTTTAACATCCAGTATTGAAGTCTGTTGTGTTAAATTTAACTGTGCTGACGTGTTAAATTGAAAGAAAGTGAAATCATGTCAATCAAGTGTAATGGTGTTAATTTAGTTGATTTATTTTAAATAAATGATAGTGTCTTTGACATATCAAACTAAGTTAACGTCTCTGTCACTTAATGGCTTTATTTATTTATCCATCATAAAGATCACAGAAATATTGGGTAAACTGAAAAAGAAAGAATCCGTGAAATTACTATTCAATCTGAATAAGTAAATTAATTAAGGTAAAGAGGCCAGTATTAATATTGACCTCCTCATAATCCTTTACATCTGGTGGCACCGTACGAGTTTTCTGAAAGATTATTCATAAATCTGTGGTCTCTCATGAACTGTAACGTCATGTTTGCATAATAGGATCCAAGTTTTAAACTCTGAGGATAATAATTTTGGCTGGAAGTGTTCAAGACAGGCAGATTCTGCATGTTTTTATCATTTGAAGCTGAGAGATTGTTATTCGTTCAACTCTTTTACACGCTGTTGGAAGCTTTAGGTGAGGTTTTTGTCAGCCCGTGGTCTGTGGGGGTTCTGGTTCTGGTCCAGTTCACGCAGACTCCTGTACAAAAGCTTTGTTGACCGCCGAGTCAAAAGCCTGAAGAGCTATTATTAACATCAAAAAGATTGCTGTGCTGGTATTTTACATGTTAGTGTAGGTCAAAGAAGCATATAACTGTTAGAACGTTGTCGGATGGGTTCAGACCCGAGTTTTCTGCTCCTTTAAAGTGGATGGAACCGACCTTGAACGCGGCTCCGAAGAGAGTCCGTGTTGTGTTACAGTTGAAGTGCTATGTTACTGAGCGTAGCTAAGTTGTGCCTGTTTTAGATGTGATTGCCATGTTTCAGAATTTTGGGAAGTTAATTTGAAGCGTTTGAGTTGTTTAAGAGTCTATAAAGTTGTGTTCTGTTGTGCTAAGGTAACGTTAAAGGCTACGTGTCCTACACGTTTTGTTTATGAGCTGTGATTGGATAAACGAGGGCTGTGAGCTGTCAATCACTCTTGTAGCGAGCGCTGATTCGCTGAAGTGGGAACGCACGCTGTTGCGACCAACCCACTTCGTCGTCATTTCCGGCACTGCATTGGTTGATGGTAATAAAACTACATTCACCACGATTGCTTGGGGAAAGAACTACAAGCGCTGTGATTGATTGGTTGACGTCACGTATCTGTGTAGCGAGCTCCGCCTCACTCATGTACGAGAGCTGGTGACGCGCTACGTCGACCCGCCCATTTCTTGTCGTCATTTCCAGGTGCTGCACTTTGGGTGACAAGCAGTCACACTCACAGGACAGACGGAGATTTCACTGAAAGTTTAAAAACTCATTTGAAGCCATCTAAACTGTCTAACAACATAAATTTGTCTCTGACAAGAACGTGGTTCGAGCGTTTATCACGGACACACTAGAAACTAACTCTAAAAGGTTGTTTTTAGTTTAAATACTGAATAGAAAAATCAGTCTCCTCGTGATAACATTAAGACTCGAAGCTGCCCCCTGTTGGTTAAAAGACGTTGACAGATGAGTTTTCTCAAAAACATCATAAAAAGTCAGCATTTTTATGGTGAAGTACCAGCTCTAAAATTGTTCTGTACACAAACAATAACTCCTGTTTATTTTAAATAAAATTTTACAGAGGTACAGACAAACATTTTTGCTTATTTTAAATACAAAAGAATTTAAAATAACAAACAAAAGTACACTTCTCACTCCAGATACATTCTCTTGGAGCAAAATTAAACAGAATCTGCTAACATTTTAGTGTGAACATTGCATTTATTTGAAATCTTTAAATAGGTGTTTGTGGTGAAAGACAGAAAAATTAAGCGTGGTTTAATGGTAATTGTTTTAAAAGATAAGTCTATTAAGTTAATACGGCCACAAAGGCTTTAACTTACATTTTTCATTGAAGGTAAAACCTAAAATAAATAAAAGGTTCTGAATGAATAAAAGGCTTGTTTATAGATTACAAGGATAAAACCAGAAAGCTGTTTTAGTGAAGTAACTCAACGCTAAGAAAACATTTATTTGCATACACTATAATAAATACCATCTTATTGATTCAAACCAAGTCAATACAAAACGATGGCAGAAAAAGAAGAAGTGGATAAGGATTCTAGTCTGAAGGATCTGGGGCCTCATGTATCAAAAACCTGCGTGGATTTCCTACTGAAAAGTGACGTACGGTGAAATCCAGAAAAGTGTCTACGCACAAAAAGATCCAGATTTATCAAACTGTGCGTACACCTGAATCCACGCACATTCCTTTTGTACATCACAATTGACGTGGAACTGAGCGCACGTGAGACACCTCCCCTGACACGCCTACATTTACATATGTTAAACAGATGCAAATTACTTCCTGCATGTGTGAAGGACATGTTTGTTTGATCCCTGCGCGATCAGAAATGATTTCTAGATTCGGGAAAATAATGAATTCAATATAATATGAGTGAGGACAAACATCCTAAGTAAGAATAGTAATAAAATGTGTTCATCATGCAAAGAACGAGTGATTGTCGGTATTTGTGTGCGCGCGCACCCTGCTGTGGTGCGCGAACCGGCTCATTCATTCATTCTGTGTGGAAATATTAACTTTGCGCACGAGTTTATTACCATTATTACTGTAAACACAGAGGAACTTACTTGGATGTTTGCTAGAACATAGATCTTTGTTTATGTAGATGATGTGAAGAAACGAGTCTGTGCGTCTTGGTGGAGACTTTTCATGACATGATGTTGGAGTCTCCAGACGCAGCGCGCGCCCCGCAGCCCTGTGCGCAGTCTGTCTGTGAAGCTTTTGCTCTCCTACAAGTTATATAAGGTGTACTTTCACGTGTCATTTTGGAGAAATCTACAATAAACGCAGATAATGAAACACCTCCAGCTGCCGTGTCGACACCGGTGAGGGTGCGCGCGCGCTCCAAGCGCGACCACTCAGCCTTTGGAATCGATGAGACCATTGGACATGATCCGGCTTTGTGTGGACTGGACTGCACAGTCCCGATCGACCTGCAGCCCCCTCTGTGGAACAGTTTGACCGCTGCTTCTGTATGCACGCGTGATGCACGGCTCCCCAGAGCGCAGCAGTAGTGCCAAACTGGAAAATTATTATTTCTGAAAACGGCTGATAAGCCATATCCTAGATCGGAAAACTATATCTGTTTCTAAATAAATGCTCTGCGTGTTACACTATTTATTATAACCTCCAGTAAGGCTGAATGAATCCGTTCCTGTTAAATTTATTTTTGGCACAACGTTGCGCGTCCTTTATTCCACTGCGTCATGTGGATGTAATACTTGTTAATCGTGTGTTTGGAGGGAATATTAATCATTTTCACATCTTGAACTGTTAATAATAATAATAATAATAATAATAATAATAATAATAATAATAATAATAATAATAATAATAATAATGAATTCAATTTATAACGCACTTTTCATTAATGGAAATCTCAAAGTGCTACAAGGTGCAACATATTTGAATGTCAATAAGACAAATAATAAAACAATTAAAATCAACAACAGTATCAACTCAGATCAAAAGTAGAATCATGAGGAGTAAAGTATGCTCGGTTGAAAAGAAAGGTCTTCAAGCCGCTCTTAAAGTCAACCACAGACTGTGGGGCTTCAGTTTCTCTGAAACACCTGTAAGTGTCGCCAAAGGAACAAGAACCACAGAAACGTGCGTACGCCTGCTCGGGAGCTTGCGTGGATATGTACCTGGATGCGCATATATTCACGTTCAGTTCAGTTTTGATACATACGGGCTTTTGCGTGGAAAGTGACGTGCGCAATGTTTTTGTGCGCACGCATGGTTGATACATGAGGCCCCTGGTCACAGATTCAGACCCAAAGTCGGGTCCTCCTGAATCAGATCCCGAATCAAATCCTGAATCGGACAAAGAGTCTGATGCAGAGTCAGATACAGAGTCAGATGCAAAGTCAGATACAGGGCCAGTGGACCCAGATCCTCAAGGCCTGGATCAAAAGCCTGGAAAACATAAGCCTGACTGTATTGATGAGGTTTTAGGGCAGCTTGCTAAAATGTTCACAGATTATGGTAAAAAGGTGCCTGAAATGACTCCACTGACATTAAACGCTGAGCTGTCAACAATGGCAAAAAGTGGCTCAAAAAAGGAAGCAAAAAAGGTCAGTATGGAGCGTTTAGCAAAGCTGGCCCTGTTACTAAAGGCCAGGTTGGACCAGGAAGTCAGAGTAAATTCAGATCTAGAGCATGATCTGAAGCGTGAACAAAGAGCGCACATGGCGGATAAGTCAGCATTCAATGTTGACTTACAACTAGCTCGAATGGAGGCTGAAAAGCTACAGGTGGAGGTTCAGTCACTAAAACAGTCTCAGATGGATGGTGCAGCTCAACTGGTTTACAAACAAAAACAACATGAGGCGGTCATTCTTGAAAAAGATGAACTCTACAGTCGGTGTCGTGAATTACAACGCGAGTGTACAGACAACCGAGTGAAGTTAAAAGAGTGCAGGGAGAAGCTGGCCGCATCTGAATACAAATTAATCAACAAAATGAAAAAATGTCTGACATTAATGAAAGGTCAGTCTCCAGATGCGCCTAGAACACCAACGCCACCGCCTATAACATCAACTCCATTGCCCAATCCACCACGACGTCCCTTAGGGCCTCTAGAACCAACAAACCCACCGGATGCGCCGGTGGGTGGATCTGATAATAACCCACAAACTCCTCTCTCAATGGCTGAACTACGGAATATGGCTAAAAGCATTCAAACCTTCGCTCCAGGCCCGTTGGGCTCACATGAAACCAAGATCTATCTCGATGACCTTGATTTTCAGCTTCAACGCTTCCCAGAAGCTACAGTTGATGATAAAATCTGTCTGGTAAGGTTAACCTCGGACAGGACAGTGCATGCTTTCATGAAGCGTCAACGGGACGCCGTGATGAAAGACTACAGTCTTTTATGTGCTGCGCTGATAAAGGAGTATACTCCTTGCACGGGGCCCGATGGCATCATAGCGGCGGCTGACGTCAAGCAAGGTAGGAATGAGCACCCAAGGTCATATTATGACCGAATATTCCGTGCCTATTTCGGTGACAGATGCGAGCCAGAGATGGAGGAAGAGATAGGGTTTAAATATATCTTCAGCAAAAATCTTTGCCCTGACATAAGAGAGAAAGTACATGTCAGCGCAAACTACAAACGGAGGTCCATCGAAGAAATAAGAGAGTGCGCGATAGATGTTTTTACAGGTCGCACACCAAACAAAACACCCTTTGAGGTGTGTCCTGGTGAAATGGTCAAATCCAACTCACTAGAGCTGGAAGGGGCGCGGAAACCGACTCCCCATCCTACAAAGGGTGAGAAAAAACAGAATTTTCGACCTAACAGACCACGTAGTGAAGGTGCCCGCTGGAACTATGACCCGCAGTGGCTCAGACAAGACCCAGAGTACGGAAAACGATTTCAAAAGGGGGGCGCACGTCCTAAAGATAGGAAAGATGGTCACAAAAGTAAACCATATCACAAAGGGGGGTCCCAACAGGAACCCCCAGGTCAAGGACAAGCCCCTCCTGCCCCTCGAATGGAACAGTCCGAGACAGGCAAAAAATCGCAAAAGTTCCAGAAGAAAGGCCATAATTCTCTGTCCCCAGAGGACATGGAGAAAATACGTCGGTTGTTAAAAGAGTTGGATAATACAAGCAATGATAACAAACCTGGAGTGATGTGTAGCACTATCGTTGATAGTAAGTCGGAGCACGCAAATCACGACAGTCAACAAGACACTGATGGTCAGAATGCTGACAATCAGGATAATGACAGTCAATACATTGACAGTCCAGAGTGTGTCGGTCAACAAGACGTTGACAGTGACCATGACATTATTGTCACAGACTCTAACAGCCCCTCATCAAACAAGGGGGGGGGGGAACTCAACCATCGACGACAGTGACCCGCCACGAACTGAAAACTCAGACACGTTGGTGACTGCACTGACGGTTCAGATGAAGAAAGATTACACAGTCAGAGGTCAACGTAAACAGAATGATTGGCCGAAACCTTTAAGGTTTCTGTGTGACTTTGAAAAAAGGGGGGAGGCTATGAAAGCTTACCTGCCAATCACACTGGAAGGGGTCCTCACGCATGAAGCACTCCTGGATGGCGGAGCCGACATTACCATTATGTCAGCCAAACTGTTCGAGGAACTACGGACCGCCGCTATCGGTGTTCACAGGCAAATACCCCTTGTAAAAAGTGCTATAGAACTGCAGGGTCTCGCAGAGACGAGAACAACCCTAACAGCTATAGCTATGGTTCACATGCAGATTGGCAAAATGACATTATACCACCCGGTACATGTGTCTACACTCGATTCATTCCCATTTCTAGTTGGCCAAGACTTTATAAACCGCTTTGATGCAATTATAGACTATGGCCGACAGAAAATGTGGAGCACAGTGAGAAAGCCTCTGCCAATAAAAGTGCCTCCTAGTTGTGATACAGACTGCCTAACCGCAGGTACCGCAAAGGACACACGGGACACCTCATCTGAGGACAAGAGCCCGGTAAGTGAACCTACAAAAACAGGTGAGGCAGAAGAGGCCCAACAAGAAAGCCTCCTCTGCGAGCTGAAACAATCAGCACTCACTGAACACTACCTACAACAGGTAGTAAAAGGTGTCGAGATCCAGGGATCCCACACCGAAGATGCTGTACTGTCTCCTTGGACAGATAATTCAGCAATCAGCCAAGCTCTTTATGAAACCTTGGTTAAAAAACAAATGGGTCTAGAACTAACGAAGAAAGCTTTACGCTTTCATCTCGATCCCAACAGTGAGCGGGTAATGACCGCAAATGGAGTCATTCGCCTGAACATGAACTGGAACAAACGAGAACTGGTCCACCCGTTCCTCGTGGTCCAAAACTTACCACATGCATCCTATATAGGCTCTGACATTTTGGTAAGATTGGGTGTCCGAGTGGACACCGTCAACAATGTACTGTGGTCGCTGGAAACAGACAAAATGGATTCTCCTGTGCTAAGCACAGAAAATCTCAAAGCTGGACAGACCATACCAGAAGTCTGCGAGGTTGCTTGCAACCAATCCATCACAGTACTACCTCAGGCAATGAACCAGATGGTGGAAGTTCACATCATAGCTAATCAAGCTATTAGCCAAAAGCAGGCATACTTTCAACTATCTCCTAAGTTTTACAACTTAGGACTGTCCATTGAGGCCACGAGACAAGTGAGCCTCGACTGCAGAACCACATCTGTTGCTGTGTGTAACACAGGCACGGAAGCGGTACTGATCAAGAAATACACAAAAATAGGATGGTTGATCTCCACTGATTTCCATGATTTTGAGCTGAGCATTACATTTCTGGGAGGACTCCCAGAATACCTGATCCCACATGAATACACGGGGCAAGTCTTGTTCACAAAGCCAAAACAGGCCATAGCTCTCGTCTCAGTCAATGAGGTCGACCAAGACACAGTCTATGGGGTCGGTCTAAACCGAGACATCAGCCTAAGCTCTCATACCTATAGTGTCCTGCCTATAAACAGGGTAAATGACACAGAAAGGGATTCATTGGAGCTCCCCAAAGAACAAGAACCCCTCTCAATTTCTTCTCAGATCGAACAGGTGGTCGCCCAAGCCGACGCCCTGAAAACTGATGGAGAAAGGGACAGACTACGTCAAGTTCTCTTAAAGTTTGAGAAATCATTTTCAACCGACTCAATGGATTGTGGGTTGACCACGCTCCACTCAGTGAGCATCCCAACCCCGCCCGAAGCTCCACCCACATTTGTCAGACAGTACAAGATTCCTCTGGCAGCACATCAACCTATCAGGGAAATCCTTGATAACCTTCTAAAGAATGGTATCATCAGATACTGTAACAGCACTTACTCTGCGCCTTTGTGGCCAGTGTTAAAACCAAATGGAAAGTGGAGACTCACAATTGATTACAGAAAGCTAAACAAACAAGTCCCCTTATCACGGTGGCCGATGACCCAGCTCCAACAGGAACTGCCCAAGGTCACCAATGGTAAGTACTTCTCGACCCTCGACGTCGCCTCTGGTTTTTGGACCATCCCTGTGCGCGCCGAGGACCAATACAAACTAGCTTTCACCTTTGGTGGCCGACAATACACTTTTACCAGGTGTCCCTTTGGCTACGCTAACTCACCTGCGGAGTTCAACATCTTCTTGAACAAAGCATGTCCAGACGCCCATGAGCGTGGGACACTGATTTACGTGGACGATGTCCTTCTGAGGCAGCCAACACTGGACTCACATTTGGCTGAGATCGACCACGTTCTGAATCAGCTGACAACTGCTGGTGCTAAAATATCACTGTCTAAATGCCAGTGGTGCAGAACCAAGGTGGACTACGTTGGCCTACTCGTAGGTCCAGACGGAGTACAACCACAGTTGACTCGCACCCAAGGCCTTGACAATCTCAAAGTCCCCACCAATCTCAAAGAACTACAAAGTTTTCTTGGCGTGTGTAACTACTCGAACCAGTTCATAGAAAACTATGCAGACCTTGCAAAGCCACTGACTGAACTCCTAAAGAAAGACGTTCCATTTGTCTGGACTGACAAACAGCAGCAGGCAATGGACGCTCTCATAAACAGGATCAAGTCAGCCCCATGTTTAGTCTACCCAGACTACAACAAAGAGTTTTACTTGGAAGTGGGCTTCTCAGCTCATTGTATAAGTGCAGGTCTGTACCAGATACACGACAGAGACAAGCGTGTGGTGGCCTACGCCAGCAAGACGATGGCAGGCCCCGAGTTGAGATTCTCAGACTGTGAGAAAGCTCTACTGACCACAGTGTGGGCAGTAAAACATTTCTCCAGCTACATTGGTGGACAGAAAATAATTGTGGAAACACAACACCAGCCAGTGACCTTTCTTAACAGTGAACGCATCAGAGATGGTGTGGTAACAAACTCACGTGTTGCAACGTGGCTCATGGCGCTTCAAAGTTTTAACCTAGACATACGTTATGGTCAAAACAAGAAGTCACATCTGGGGACGGACTTGGCAATCTGCCAAAAGTGTACACAAGATGTACCAGCCACCCAGCCGCCGGTTGAGGTGAAACCCCCAGTAACTGAAGACCCGAATCACCACTTCTTCGATGACAATATCTGCAAAGATATGACAACATTGTACGTGGATGGATCTTCATTCCTCCGCGACAAAATCTGCAGAGCAGGTGTTGGAGGGGTTCTCCTCCATGACCAAGAGCAGATAACTTTCAGCTACAAATTAGGCTCTCAGACTTCTCAGTACGCTGAGATTGCAGGAATCCTAATAGCTCTCCAGATGGTAGTAGAACACTCCATCAAGACGCTAGTCATCTGCACTGACTCTAACTATGCTCGTTTAAGTTTCGCTTGTCACCTCGCTGTGTGGAAACAGAATGGTTTCCTAACAAGCGACAGGAAAGTGGTCAAACACAAAGAGCTTTTCATAGCGTGTGATCACTTGGTGACATCACACGACTTACAGATCTACTGGAAGAAAGTTCCAGGACATTCTAGAGTCCCAGGCGATGACAAGCACTACAATGACATTGCAGATTCCTTAGCCAAAGAAGGAGCCGACGAAGGTCCTTTATGGTCCTTCGACCCTTCCTGGTTAATCAAGACTCTGTCAATACAACCTACAGTCAGGGTTATGGCAGTCACACGTGCACAGGCCGCAGCCAGACCTGCTGACGACGCAGTCTCTGTACGACCCGCACTGACTGACCCAGACATCATCCAACTACAGAAGTCGGATCCTGCTATCAACTCCATGATACTGTACCTGACTGATCCGAACAAAAATAGTCCGTCTAAAGACGACCTGGATTCCGATCCAGACCTTAAGGTCCTCTATCAGCTGCGCAAACAGCTAAAACTAATCAAGGGCATCTTAACTTTCGCTCATGGACCAACGTCCTCACCTGTGTTCGTGGTTCCCCATGACCAAAGGGGGGTGATGTTAGTTCATGCCCATGATCTCCCGTCCGCAGGACACAAAGGAGATAAAGCCACGCTGACGGCATTAAAACAAATTGCCTATTGGCCTGGAATGAAAAAGGATGTCAAGGACTACATTGAAGGGTGCGTGGTCTGTGGCCAGTTTCAGCCAACCAGACCACTTCACAGAGCACCACTGCAAAGCAGAGGCATTGCATTCCCATGGTCTGACCTCCAGATCGACTGGGTTGGACCACTCACTAAGAGCTCTAGAGGAAATAAATATTTTCTCACGGTAACCTGTGCATTTACCAAATGGGTAGAATGCCTACCAGCTCCTAACGACACAGCACAAACCACTGCTATGTTGTTAATGAATCATATATTCTCAAGGTTTGGACTTCCCCTTCGGGTGAACTCAGACCAAGGTACACACTTCACAGGTGAAGTGATGAAAGAACTGTGGAAGACGCTAGGCGTCAAGGCTAACTTTCATGTCGGCTACCACCCACAGGCTTCAGGCCAAGTAGAGAGAGCAAACAGAACTGTGGTGAGTATTTTGAAGAAATACGTGGCTGCAAACCACAAGGACTGGGACGTGAAACTCCCTCTGGTCCTCATGGCCATAAGAGCCACTCCACACACATCAACTGGCATCTCTCCCTTCGAGATGATGACCGGTCGACAAATGACTCTCCCTCTACACCTGTTGTACCAACCAGGCGACGCCGCCATGGCGACAGCCTACACTACACAACAATACATGAAAGATTTGAATGTACACCTCAGAAACACTTTTGCTTTCGCCCAGAAAAACCTGGAAAAATCCGCTGAAGGACGCAAGGCGTACTACGACCAGAAGGCCTCTCATAATGAACTCCAAGTGGGAGACAGAGTCTGGTACTATACGTTCGCTCCAGCAACCGGGAAAGGAGGGTCCGAGACCGGAACTCTCGCCCGCAAACTAATGCCCAGGTGGACTGGACCTCATCTGATAACAGACAAAGTGTCCTCAGTCGTCTACGAAATCAAAATCAGCAAAGGCCGCAAAGAGCCAATTGCTAAATGGGTACATCGAAATCAGATCAAACCTTACAAGGCGTTCAATGACTCCACAAAAGACAAAGATCTCACAAACTCACCGACTTCATGGGATAATAAGGTCGTCCAAACACAAGTTAGTAAATAAACTAATCAGGTTTAAACTACCATATTTCCCACCCTATAAGTCGCATTGTCCAATTTGAACTTAGAAACGCTAAGCCTAAAACCCACAACAAAAAACTAACCTTAACAACCGTTTAAATCCACGAGATTTAATTTGACCTCGGTCATAAAGTTGAGACCTGTTTTTCTTGTGTGTTGCACTTTGGAATCTGACGACAAGAGTGTGTCGAAGCAGTGAAACGTTGTTTCCTTGTTGTTTAGTCATTACTGTTGTCATTAGTTGAGATATTGTTTTGGTTCTGAACACTCCCAGCCAAAAAGGTTTTGTATTAACATTGGTTAATGAATGATATGGATTTAACTATGCCAACATGCAGTTCGTTTTGTTAAATCTCAATCGTCGAAGAGTCAATGTAGTTTAAAGCTACTCAAGGTACAATAAACTACACTGGTCTCATAATTTCTAAATTGAACCGATTCGATCGTTTCTATTCTAGATTATCTATTCATTTTGATGAGTCTCGCCATAGACTTCAAAATTTATTAGGAATACCAAATCCTACGTCGTTCGTCTAAAAGACAACAGACATTTAGATCAAACTATATTTCATTTTTCTATTTTAGTTTAACCTAAACTAAGTAATGAATGGAGGAATAGTTTGGAATTAGAGGCCTTCGTTACAGAAGCCCTCCAAAATTTTATAGGTATAGATCCCTATATCTAATTTTACAGAATTGATCCACCCCTTAATTGGTAATCGTAGCTGATCTAAACCATGATAGCTTACATACCAGGTGCATATAGGTAGGGCCTAATGTAAAATCCCAATCATAAGCCCACCTAAAAAACCACATAATTGCATGACACATAGAACCAGAGTGGCACTGACTGGAAACCAACCAGCCAACAACCTTCGATGTGGGGACCTGCAGCTCCAACGCTTGGTCTTCAACCTTCATCCAAGGGTCGCCTCCTCTGCGTCAATCGAGGGATCCCCTCTACATGCTGATTATGAAAACAATTGTTGCTGATCAATCAACAAAACTAATCGTTGTGGAATTACTGCTGTGGAATTACCGCTGTGGATTATAAGACTTTGTTTTCCAAGGGATCACAGACTTTGTTTTCCAAGAGTTAACAGACTCAGTTTTCCAAGGGATTAAAAGCTTACCGCAATGGGATTACCTCCGAACAGTATGGAAGTTCCAAAAACTTTATGGGATTATAATTTTGATTTTTCTTTTCCACTTGCTGGATTACTTCAAGATCAGAGACAGTTCAAGGTTCCTTTCGTGTTGGACCCCATCCCCAAGGACTGGCGATGGCTTCCAAAAGGGGGGAGATGTAGTGGGCATGACCGTGTCCACTTTGATACACCTGTGTATTTTTGAACTGTTCCAGAGATGACCTTTACTGACCTCTCAGTAAAGCAAGACATTTACTACAAATTATTCCATTAGTTGTAATCTGAGAACATAGTCACCAAAAGAGACTATTTCTATCTTTGATTTTAGGCTGATGTGATCAAAAGAATAACTTTTGTCATTTTCATGATGTGTGCTTTTAAGCTGTGTTATTCTGTAAGAGTTAAACTGTGTTCACTGCTGTGTGAAAGTTGAAGACTCGGGTCAGAGAGACCCGGCCGTTTTGTTTAGAAAGGCAGAAGACAGTTAATCTGTTGTTTGCAGGAGAATGACTCCAGCTTTCTGTGTCTTTTCCTAAACAATCTCCCTCTGCTGAATTTCACCTTGAATCGTGATAACGGCAAGTGAACTGCTCGACTGGTCCGTGAACCAATGAAAAAGAGACAAGTCTCTCTCATCTCTTTGATCCTTCTATTAAGTTCTAAGCTGTTGCTGGAACTGAAGAGTCTGCTGGGAACTTCAAAGAGATGTGAACCTTTCCCAAAGAGCTAGATGAACTCAGTCACACGCTAAGGACTCGTCATCCAGCTAAGGATTAATAACATGCTGTTATGAGTCCACTTCGAACGAGCGTAAGCTCAAAACTTTGTTTATTCCTTCCTGGAATAAGTTTATCTTGAAGTCAGAGGCCAGGAGCTGACACATTTTCTGATGATCCAAGCGGAACCCAGGAGACGTTGAAAGTAAACTAGAACCAGCTCGGACGTGCTGGGCCTGAAGGACTCTGTGCATCTGAAAGGCTGGTGTCATTTCTTTATCAGACTCGTCGTCGAAGGTAAAGAGCTGTTTACAAACGTACCTGGATTTTAGCAGAAGTCGGATGGAAAGTGTCATTTCTGGTTACCCTCAAGATAAATAACTTCCTCCTTTAACCTCTCCTTCTTAAATTTCTCCATCTCCATTTCTAAGCTGGAAACTATATTTAAGTTAAAGAGCCCTCAGACTAAATATGTTTAACATCCAGTATTGAAGTCTGTTGTGTTAAATTTAACTGTGCTGACGTGTTAAATTGAAAGAAAGTGAAATCATGTCAATCAAGTGTAATGGTGTTAATTTAGTTGATTTATTTTAAATAAATGATAGTGTCTTTGACATATCAAACTAAGTTAACGTCTCTGTCACTTAATGGCTTTATTTATTTATCCATCATAAAGATCACAGAAATATTGGGTAAACTGAAAAAGAAAGAATCCGTGAAATTACTATTCAATCTGAATAAGTAAATTAATTAAGGTAAAGAGGCCAGTATTAATATTGACCTCCTCATAATCCTTTACACTGGTGTAAAGCCAATGGAGTGAAGTAGCCAGGGCTTGTACTTCAGGTGGGCCTCTTCAAAGTGCTCACTGCACAGCCGGTCATGCCGCTTTGGAAAGTAATTCTGGCGTTTCAGCTTACATAACCACGCCTGTCGAAGTTTTTTATCTTTAGGGAACCCAAGAAAAGAAACTCCAGTTGTGTTTTCTGGCCGATTAGAACAATTAATTGCTACACACTGAACCATTTTGCCCGCAACTCTTCCACTCACTACTACTGTTTGGCACAACCTACGTCATATCCGGGGGAGGAGCAGGCGTGGGGAGGGGTGTCAAATGCTAAATTTGAGTTAGGATGAAATGTTTTACTTGTGAAAATTTCTCAACAATCTTATTTTATGCTTTTCATTAGATTACTATTAGCTTAAAAACACTTTTCATTTCTACTTTAAGTTTAACTAGTATAAGACCCTTGAGGACAGTATGTCAGGATTGTACCTCTCACTTTGTTTGGGAAGGTGGGAGATCGGGGTGGGAAAATGTAAGTTCACTTTATGTGTTTTTCTTAAAATTTTATTTTTCTCATTTGTATTTTGGGCAATTCATAGTGTTACTGTCCACATAATTCAATTTCCAATTGTTTATGGCACCTAGAGGTAGGAACGAGGGCATTAACTTGGTCAGTTGGAATGTCCGCGGCCTAGGGCAATCAATCAAACGTGCTAAGGTATTTGCACACCTTAAATCATTGGAGGCCGACGTGATGTTCCTTCAAGAGACTCATATCAGACCATCTGAACAGAAATCTTTGTGTTGTAGATGGGCAGACAAAATATATCAGTCAACATTTTCCAGCAAAGCTCGTGGGGTTGCAATTATTATTCGGAAAAACATACCTTTTAAACATATTTCAACACTTTGTGATCAGAATGGTCGATATATCATTGTAACAGGTTATCTTTATTCTACTCATGTAACGTTGTTAAATATTTACGGACCCAATATTGACGACCCAGCATTTTTCAGAAAAACCTTTGAAAGGTTGTCTGACCTTTCAACCACAAATTTAATAGTTGCGGGAGACCATAACGTGATACTCGATCCCTGTCTTGACAGGTCAGCTAGCAAAATAATCAGTCCCTCTAATGCTTCTACTGTTCTAAACAATCTTATTGCCACTAATAACTTAGTTGACATTTGGCGGCTCCAACACCCGACAGATAGAGAGTACTCTTTTTTTTCTAATAAACACAAATCATATTCTCGTATTGATTATTTTTTATTGGATGCTAAAATCATATCAAATGTAATAAACACTAAATACCATAACATTCTGATCTCAGATCACGCCCCCACCTCAATAATTCTTAACTTCAATAAACCCAGACAGTACTCTTCATGGCATTTCCACCCTTCTCTGCTGGCAGACGAAAATTTTTGTAAGCATATGTCGGAAAAAATTACAGAATATCTTGAGATTAATGACACCTCAGATGTCACAGATTCAGTCCTGTGGGAAGCATTCAAGGCTGTTATGAGAGGCCATATTATTGCATATGAGGCGGCTTTGAAAAAATCAAGCAAAACTCGTTTAGAAGAAATTGATTTTGAGATCTCACAACTAGAATCATTGTATAGAAGCACAGGTAACTCTCAAACACTACAAAATATTCTCAACCTTAAATATGAATATAATAAAATTTTATCACGCCAGGTTTGTGACCAGATCTTACGACTCAGGAGGCAGTATTTTGAACTTGGGGACAAACCCCATACACTTCTAGCTCGGCAGCTTAGGGGGCAACAGGCCAGTAGAGCTATTCATAAAATAAAATCTCACTCAGGAGTACTCCTAACTGACCCAAAGCTGATAAATGTTCGATTTAAAGAATATTACGAGGAGCTTTACAGATCTATGTCCACAGGTGATGTGGACAACTGGTTAAAAAATGTAAACATACCGAAGCTGGATGAAGCCTCTCGTGAAGCCCTTAACGCAGAAATATCAACAGCAGAAATATTTAATGCAATCAGATCGATGCAAAGTGGGAAAAGTCCTGGACCAGATGGAATTGGCATTGAATTTTACAAGAACTTTGCTAATCAAATCGTTCCAATTCTACATAGAATGTTTTTACACTCAATAAAATCGGAAGGTCTCCCTCCAACCCTATATGACGCCAATATCTCATTACTGTTGAAGCCGGATAGGGATGAAACAGAGCCTTCATCATATCGTCCAATTTCTATGCTTAATCTAGATTTTAAGATACTCACTAAAATACTTGCAAATAGGTTAATTAAATGTATAGAAACCATTATTCATACTGATCAGACTGGTTTTATCCCAAATCGATACTCTTTCTTTAATGTTAGACGTGTGGTGGACATTATGTATCATTCTTTTGATAAATCCTCTAAGCAAGCCATCCTGTGTCTAGATGCAGAGAAGGCTTTTGACCAAGTTGAATGGCCGTATCTTTTGAAGGTTCTGGAGAGATTTGGTCTGGGTTCATCTTTTATCTCTTGGGTCCGTATAATGTACTCTCGGCCTACAGCTTCAGTACTTACTAACTTAGATAGGTCCCCCTCCTTCCCTTTGAAAAGAGGTACGCGGCAGGGGTGCCCCCTCTCCCCGCTCCTTTTTGCTTTATCTATCGAACCTTTGGCAATTAGTATAAGGAACCATGTCCTTATTAAACCTATAACATTAGGTGGAATTGATCATAAAATCTCTTTATATGCGGATGATGTGGCCCTCTTTATATCTGACCCTGAACAGTCAATTCCACATTTACTGCAGCTTGTTAATTCATTTGGGAAGGTATCTGGTTATACAATTAACTGGCAGAAAAGTGAGCTTATATCAATAGCTAATGAATTGGATCCATTATTTGTGACAGTTACGCCTTTTAAATTAAATTCTGAATATGTGAAATATTTGGGTATCAAAATTTCAAAAAAACCAAATGACCTTTTCAAACTAAATTTTACAGAGAAGTTGACCAAACTCAAGGAGAATATAGAAAAATGGAGAACTCTACCTTTATCCTTGATTGGACGTGTAAATGCTATCAAGATGGTCTCACTGCTGCAATTTTTGTATTTATTCCAGAACATTTCTCTCTTCTTACCCAATACTTTTTTAAACTTTTAGATTCTATTATCATACCATTTGTCTGGGGGTACAAAACACACAGGATCGCTAAAAGTCATCTCCAAAAATCTAGAGACTGTGGGGGTTTGGGTTTGCCTTGTTTTTTGCACTATTATTGGGCCGCCAATGTCAGAGTTATGGTGTACTGGCAATATGGCTTTGAGAAGGGGGAGAGGTTTACCTCACCTCCTTGGCTAACCATTGAAAAAAGCCTAACCCACAAGACTTCTCTTCCTGCAATCCTCTTTTCATCCCCAAGGCCTTCTGCGGTCTTTAGGAAGGATCATTTTACTTTGTTAAACACCCAGAAGATCTGGAATCAAATTAGAAAACATTGTGCACTCCCGCACATTACAATTTATGCTCCAGTTTGGCAGAATCATGACTTTTTGCCATCTCTTACAGATACTGCCTTTAGAGAGTGGAGTTGTATGGGTATTGTCTGTTTAGAGGATCTTTATGTTGATGGACATTTAGGCTCCTTTGAACAATTGCAATCCAAATTTTCTATTGCAAAATCTCAATTTTTTAGGTATTTACAACTGAGACATTATATCCAACAAGTTACAAAGTCATATAAATTACCATCTGAGAAAAATGTATTGTTAAAATCTCTCCTAGGCCCTCCTGAAGCAAAACATTTGATCTCTGAGTTGGTTCGCTTTTTCTCAGGCACTTTGGATTTTTCCACGAGTAAAATTAAAAAAGCCTGGGAAGGTGAGCTTGCTATTGAGATCGAGGATGAAACATGGGATGAAATATTAAAGAACATCAAGTCTTGTTCAATTAATGCCAGGCTTCAACTGATTCAGTTTAAGGTAGTTCATAGATTACATTATTCTAAAACAAAATTAAATAATTTTTTTCCTAATCTTTCTTCACTTTGTAACAGATGTCAAGCAGCAGAAGGTACTCTAGCCCACCTTTGGTGGTTTTGTCCAAATTTACATAATTTTTGGTCTCTTATCTTTCAATGGTTTTCATCTGTCTTTAACATCACTGTCACACCTGATCCTGAAACTGCTCTGCTGGGGTACTCCAACACCTTGAAAAACCTAGATTGTAACATGCGTATTGCTCTAACTTTTTGTACGATGATTGCAAAAAGGTGTATTCTGAAACTGTGGAAGTCTGATTTAGCCCCTAAATTTGAGACCTGGCTGAATGAACTCATAAGTATTCTGCATGTGGAAAGACTGAGATATGAACTTTCTGGTAACATTCTTAAGTTTTCAAGAATATGGAATCCAGTGTTGGAATATATAAAAGACCAATAATGCTCCTTTTATTCAACCACATTACTTCAGTGTCTTCTTGATAAAATGGACAGTTGAGTAATATACTGTAATTGTGAATCTTGCCCAATCATTTCATTTATTTATGTATCTATTGGTTATGTTATATTTACTTTATATATTAGTTGCTTGTCTTTGTCCCGAGATACTTACCGATCGATTTACCGATCGATCTACATTCCCACCCTCATCTATGGTCATGAGCTTTGGGTTATGACCGAAAGAACAAGATCTCGGATACAAGCGGCTGAAATGAGTTTTCTCCGCAGGGTGGCTGGACTCTCCCTTAGAGATAGGGTGAGAAGCTCAGTCATCCGGGAGGGACTCGGAGTAGAGCCGCTGCTTCTCCACATCGAGAGGAGCCAGTTGAGGTGGCTCGGGCATCTGGTTAGGATGCCTCCTGGACGCCTCCCTGGTGAGGTGTTCCGGGCATGTCCCACCGGGAGGAGACCCAGAGGAAGACCCAGGACGCGCTGGAGGGACTATGTTTCTCGGCTGGCCTGGGAACGCCTTGGGATTCCCCCGGAGGAGCTGCTCCAAGTGGCTGGGGAGAGGGAAGTCTGGGCCTCCCTACTTAGGCTGCTACCCCCCGACCCGACCCCGGATAAGCGGAAGAAGATGGATGGATGGATGGATGGATGGATGTCTTTGTCCCCTTTTTTGTTGTTATTGTTTTTGTTTTGTCTTTGTCTTTTTATTTTTTTTATATATAAATGTACTTGAAAATCTTATAAATAAAGTGTTGAAAAAAAATCCAGATCAATAGCAGTTCTGTATAAAGTAAGAGAGTTTTTCACTGATAAAGCATTGTTTATGTTGTATAATGCAATAGTTGTTCCTTATTTGGCTTACTGTATTGAAGTCTGGGGTAAAGCATGTAAAACTATAACTAATCCTTTGTTCATTTTACAGAAAAGAGCTGTACGAATTATTATGAAAAAAAACTATAGATATCCGTCGACTACTTTATTTTATCAACAGAAATTTTTGAAGTTCTATGATTTGGTAATTATAACATTTTGTTGCTTATGTATAAGGCACATAAAGGCATGTTGCCTGACAATATTCAAACACATTTTGTTAAAAGAGAGAGTGTATATTTTCTTAAAGGAATTGAGATGTTTGTGAAGCCTTATTTTAGTACTAGTTTGAAGGAACGATCCACAATAATTCAGGGAATAGGATTGTGGAATGGTTTGGAAGATACTGTTAAGAATGCCAGATCACTGTGTACATTTAAGAGACTGATAAAGACGAGTTTCTTGGAAGAATATGGGAATCGTTAATACATATATCTACTTAAGTTGTTGTCTGATTTGATTAAGATGTTTGAGTTTTTATGTTTTTAATTTAGCTAGATTGTTATTTTCTTTTTGAATTAATTTTTATATATATAATTTGATTTACATTAGAATTGAGTAAAAAGGGGCAGTTTTCATAAGACTAGTTCTTCTTCTGCCACCTTTCATTTAATTTAATTTACTTTTTGTTATTGTATTGTATGCATAATTGTCATGTTTTTAAATGAAATGAATGAATTTTCAATAAAAAAAAAATATATATATATAGGGATCTACGTCTATAGAAGGTTCAGGAGGGCTTCTGTAACGAAGGCCTCTTCTTCCAAACTATTCTTCCATTCGTGATTTAGATTTAGTTAAACTAAAAAACAGAAAAGACAATATAGTTTGGTCTAAATGTCTGTTGTCCTTTTAGATGACAACGTAGGATTTGGTATTCCTATAAATTCCTCGAATGAGGGAAAACTGGAGCGTGAGATCGATAGGCGGATAGGTGCAGCATCCGCAGTGAAGCGGGCGCTGACCGTCTGTCGTGGTGAAGAGAGAGCTGAGTCAAAAGGCAAAGCTCTCAATTTACCGATCGATCTACGTTCCCACCCTCATCTATGGTCATGAGCTTTGGGTTGTGACCGAAAGAACGAGATCTCGGATACAAGCGGCTGAAATGAGTTTTCTCCGCAGGGTGTCTGGACTCTCCCTTAGAGATAGGGTGAGAAGCTCAGTCATCCGGGAGGGACTCAGAGTAGAGCCGCTGCTTCTCCACATCGAGAGGAGCCAGTTGAGGTGGCTCGGGCATCTGGTTAGGATGCCTCCTGGACGCCTCCCTGGTGAGGTGTTCCGGGCATGTCCCACCGGGAGGAGACCCAGAGGAAGACCCAGGACACGCTGGAGGGACTATGTTTCTCGGCTGGCCTGGGAACGCCTTGGGATTCCCCCAGAGGAGCTGCTCCAAGTGGCTGGGGAGAGGGAAGTCTGGGCCTCCCTACTTAGGCTGCTACCCCCGCGACCCGACCCCGGATAAGCGGAAGAAAATGGATGGATGGATGGATAAATTTTGAAGTCTATGGCGAGACTCATCAAAATGAATAGATGATCTAGAATAGAATTGATCAAATCGGTTCAATTTAGAAATTACGAGACCAGTGTAGTTTATGGTACCTAAAATAGCTATAAACTACATTGACTCTTCATTGACTGAGGTTTAACAAATGAAAACTGCATGTTGGCATAAGTTGATAATATTATGGAAATGATAGCAATAGAAATAATGAACAAAAACGATAAAAACATAATAACAAGTTGTGTATATAGATCACCAGGAGCAAATATAGAAATATTCACGGATAAAATCTTGGAGCTAATGGAGAAGAGTTTTAATAAAAATGTTTTTTTGTGTGGAGACTTTAACATTGATATGGGAAATAAAACAGATTCAAATAACATAAGCACATTTATAAACTCAATGTACAGTTTAAATATGTATCCATTGATATCAAAGCCAACAAGAATTACAACTCATAGTGCCACAATAATTGATAATATTTTCACAAATATAACAAATGGGGACGTGATAGGTGGTATCTTAACGACCGACTTAAGTGATCATTTACCAGTTTTCACAATCTATAAAAATGATCAAAACATCACAAAAGCAGTTACAACGAAGAAAAAGATCATAAACACGTCAAAAAGAGTTTTGGAAAAATTGAAAGAGGATCTGGATAAACAAGACTGGAGTGATGTGTATGTTGATGATGCGAACAGAGCATATGATGAGTTTATGAATATCTTGGAGGCTCTGTATGAAAAGAATTGTGTGCAAACAAATCATACAAAGAGAAATACGGTTGATCAACCATGGATGACAAAAGGGTTGAGAAATGCTTGTAAAAAAAAGAATTATTTGTATTCATGTTTCTTGAAATTGCGAAGTCAGAGCGCTGAAGAAAAATATAAAAAGTATAAAAATAAATTAGTAGGGATTATAAGGAAACATAAGAAAGAATATTATAGTAAATTATTAGATAAAAGTAATGGTGATATGAAAGCAACATGGCGAGTAATGAATAGTGTCCTGAAGAATCATAAAACAAAAACTGGTATTTCAAAATACTTTGTAAAAGACAACGATGAAATTCATGATGAAAATGAAATTGTAAATGGATTTAATCAATATTTTGTGAATGTTGGATCAAGCCTTGCAGCTAAAATACCAAAAGCAGATAATAATGTGATCCATTCAATTAAAGGTTGTGCAAATAGTATTTTTCTAAATGGAACTAACAAAGAGGAAATAATGAATGTAGTAAAAAATCTTACAGACAAGAGATCAAGGGACTGGGTGGACATGGATATGATGTTTGTAAAGGACATAATGAGCCATGTTATTGAGCCGTTTACATACATATGTAATTTATCATTTTCAACAGGAATATTTCCAGATAATATGAAAGTAGCTAAGGTAGTTCCTCTTTTTAAAAATGGTGATAAATGTGTGTTCAACAATTATAGACCTATATCCTTGTTACCACAGTTTTCAAAAATTCTTGAAAAACTATTTGTAAACAGACTAGATCAATTTATAGATAAACAAAATATTCTAAGCAACAGTCAGTATGGGTTTAGAGCAAAAAACTCTACATCAATGGCTCTCATGGAATTAATGGAACAAATAACTACTGCTGTCGATCAAAAACAATATTGTATCAGTATTTTTGTTGATTTAAAAAAAGCATTCGATACTATTGATCACACCATTCTCCTTGAAAAACTGAACAAATATGGTATTAGAGGACCAGCATTACAGTGGGTATCTAGCTACTTGAAAGATAGGAAACAATTTGTACAAATAAATGATGTAAGATCTGACCTCTGTAATATCACATGTGGAGTTCCCCAAGGCTCTGTACTTGGACCAAAGCTATTTATTTTATATGTGAATGACTTGGTAAATGTGTCAGGACTCCTTAAATGTGTACTTTTTGCTGATGATACCACATTTTTCTGTTTAGGTGAAGATATAGAACAAATGTTGGAATTGATAAAGACAGAATTTGTCAAGATACAAACTTGGTTTAAAATAAATAAATTATCATTAAATCTAGAAAAAACTAATTACATGATATTCAGTAATAAAAAGAAAACTGTTGATGTTCCACTCAAAATTGAGGGTGTTGAGATTTGTAGAGTGAGTGAGGTGAAGTTTTTGGGTGTTATCATTGATGACAAACTGACATGGAAACAACACATAAATTCTGTAAGAATAAAAATAGCTAAATCGATTGCAGTACTGTACAAAGTCAGAGACCTATTGAATGATAAAGCTCTGTATTTGTTGTATAACACAATCATTGTTCCACACTTAATCTATTGTATTGATGTTTGGGGGAATGCGTGTAAAACAATCACAAAGCCTATTTTTGTATTACAGAAAAGAGCTGTAAGAATTATCACTAGAAAACATTACCGTCATCCATCAAGTACATTATTTTATCAACTGAAGTTATTGAAGTTCCATGATTTGGTAGACTATAATATTTTATCAGTTATGTATAGGGCTCAAAATAATGCATTACCTTTAAATATCCAAATGCATTTTGTTAAAAGACAAAGTTGTTATAATCTTAAGGGGACAGAGATGTTTGTAAAACCACAATTCAGAACTAGTTTGAAGGGACGTTCTACCTCAATCCAGGGAATTAGATTATGGAATGGCTTGGAGAATGTAGTTAAAAATGCCAAGTCAATGTTTACATTTAAGAAAATGATCAAAACGAATGTGTTAAAAAAATATATGAAATAGCGTAATGTGTATTGTATTAGTTAGAAAATTAGAAAGAGTTAGTCATTTTGTACTGTTGGTTGAAGATTATTATTGTTTAATCTGATTGTTGGAAAAAAGGGGCAGATATAATAAGATTTATTCTTCTTTCTGCTACCTTTCATTTTTTTATATTTTGTACATTAACATTTATGGGATTGTCTTGTATTGTTTCTTCTGTAAAAAAAATGAACAAATTAAATAAGCACAAACATAAACATAAACATATATAACTTTTTAATTTAAAGTTATAATCTTATTAACTCTTTCTTTTTTACCTCTTTGTGTTCTTCAGGGAAATCCACCACATCACCTCCAGTAGAAGTGTGTGACTGAACTCTGAACTTTTCCAGGGACACCCTGATGCATACTCAATAATCCAGGTAGAAAAATCTAAAAAAACTGAGTCTGGTCCTCTTCCAGGCACCTGTCCCACCTGGGGGAGCAGTTCCAAGAAGAGGTTTTAAGTACTGAGGACAAATTGCACTACTTTTACACTACTTTTTATATCTACACTACTGCTGATATATACTGTATATTCTTTTTACTAGCCTTATTGCATATGCCACTTTACCTCTGCACACCTGCTTCTGCAGGACTTGGTGGCTGCAGAAGAGGTCATGCAATCATGTGGATCATCTGTTCTGGAATAGGCACATCTAAAACATTCAGAGCAGGGAGGCCTGAGGACTTGAATTGAGAATCACAATTTTATATACAAATTATACTACAGTGGACGTATAATAAACCTTTTTCTTTTTAACCCTCTTTTGGTATGTGCGAGGTTATTACAGCCACCGTATTTATAGTCGCAGCGGAGAGTAGGGGGGCGCGGACTGGATTCTTCTTCCTGGGGGGGGGCTTAACAGAAAATAATTGAGAAGCACTGGACTAAATCAATAAATTTTGTGACCATGTGGGAGATGTAAAATACATGAAACGTTAATTTATGTTGGATCACCAAGACTGAATCATTTAATTAACAAATCATTAAATTACATCACAACATATGTACATGGATTGATCGATCAGATTTTCCTATAATTTAACTTCAGCAGATGAAATCATGCTTCTGTAACTTCTAGGTACAACAGAC
>JBBPBX010027812.1:16649-37038 GCA_038048925.1 Garcialebias charrua
AAATTCTGAAACGCTGCTAGTACAAATGATCTTTTGCCATCTACCTGTCTGATCATAGGCAAATGTTTCCACACCACATTTTATCTTCCTTTATAAAGCCTGAACGGAGTTCCTTTTTCATCGGCTGCGGTCGTGTGAACAGAACGAGGGAGTCGAGCCGTGTGATGAGTCCAAAAGTCACGGGATTAGCTCATTTTCTCCGTCAGACTAAGGCGAGTTGCACCGTGCTGCGGTGATTTACACCGATGATGCATTCTGTGCTCTGGGTCCAAGTTCATCAGCCCTTTCAACTTTTCTGCCAAAAAGCACTCAGCTGTTTGTTTTATTAGCAGTCGTGCAGAGACAGCGCTGATCTTGGACCAGCTCTATTTAAAAACGCATTGATTTGACAGAAGCTGAGATAGAAGTACTAGTGAAGGCCACTATAAGAAGTTGTCTTTGCCAGGGTAACACCCACAACTGAAGGGTTTGAACAGTGAATGTAGTTGTAGAGATTGAGAGTTTTTCTGGGCTGGAATAGAGCAGGTAAACCTAAATTTTTTTTTTTTTGGTGTGTAGGACTTACACTGGGGAGAAGAACTGAGGTAGATTTTTTGTTTTTCTGCTTGTCTGAGGCGTCGCACGGCGACTGATTTGGTGAACAGACGGGGCAGTTATTATGGTGGCCCCAAGGTGTAAATGAACAACATTTGAAAAAATGAAATTACATTTAAAAAATGGAATTACATGTGAAAAAACTGAATCGCATTTGAAAAAACTGAATTACATTAAGCCAAAGCGGAAGTTGCCGAAGAACAAAAGCACATTAGAAAAAATGGAATTACATGTGAAAAAACAGAATCGCATTTGAAAAAACAGAATTACATTAAGCCAAAGCAGTGGTTGGAAATTAATTGTAATTCTTTTTTTTTCTTTTTTTTTTAAATGTGAGTTTGTTTATTATAATGTGATTTGGGCCCGTCCACTTCCTCTTCGGCCCCTTCCGCTTTGGCTTAGTGTAATTTTGTTTTTTCATATTTAATTTTGTTTGTTCCAATGCAATTCCTGCCACTTAAGCTTTGGCCACTTTTGCTTTGGCTTAATGTAATTCCGTTTTTCAAATGTAATTCCATTTTTTCTAATGTGCTTTGGGCCACTTCCACTTTGGCCACTTCCTCTTTGGCTTAATGTAATTTTGTTCTTTCAAATGTTGTTCATTTACACCTTAGGGCCACCGTAAATTATTTCCACCACCAGGAGCAATGAAGGAACCGGGGGTTGGTCAGTGGTGGCTTTGGCCCAAACATTTGAGGAAACTATTTTTTAAGCATACGGAGCTGCAGTAGCTCGGTGGTTAAATGCAGTTGTCTTGTAATCCTGGGACTGATGGTTTGAGCTCGGTTGCAAGAAGGGCATCCAGCAGAACACGGGTACCAAATCCAACAAAGTTAAGTCAAATCATCTGGACGGTTTATATTTTGTTGATACGTTTCATTCTTCATCCAAAGGATTTCATCAATCCGAGGAGCCACAACAAACACAAGCAGCACACTCACATAGTGGGTCAACCAGTTTGATGGTGATAAGATGGTTTCTAGGACCCACCCTCTCCAGAAATCTCAAACTGATGAAGTCCTTTGGATTAAGGGTGAAACGTCTCAACAAAAAGAAACCATCCAGTTGACCTGACTTAACTTTGTTAGATTTTTTTTACCTGGATTATTGGGCATGAATTTTGACAGTTGACAGTCTTTCATTCCAAAAGAAACATACTTTTCATTTTCCAATGTTTGTATTATTTGTGTAAATTTTGAGTATTGTTGCTATGAAAAAACATTTTTTCAATGGTTTCGATTCGTTTTTCAAGTCACTATATTTCCTGCTTGCGTTGTTTATTTAAGATACTGGTGCAGTTAATAATTTCCTCTTTTTAAAAGCTTCCTGTCTAATACATGCAATTGTTTCATCTTTATTTAATTCAAAACATTGATTAATTTTATCCAACACAAACTGAAAAAGTCAAATTAAGTCTTGTGTATATCTATGCCGTTCTTGTTTTTATATGGGTGTTGTCAGTTTGAGGAGATCTATCCATGACTGGGTCCAGAGCACAGTTAAAGTCCCCTCCTATGAGATATTGACCCTCTGAGTGTTAAGAAAAGTAAAAATAAAAAAAAAGATGAACTATCATCATTTGGTCCACAGATTAATTTTTTATAACAAAATTCTACCTTGAACTACGTACCTGCCAGGTCTTTGATTAATTTTGTGGTGAGAAATGGACTCGATTTATGTGAAAGAATATCAACCTCTCTAGCCTGACTGTTAAAAGATGAACATAATGCCAGCAGTTTTATATCTGTTGCAGCCTGATGAGTTTCTTGATATGACCTTAGCTTCGACCTTGTGGCACTCAGAATTATTGTCCGAGTGTCCAAGGCAATGTCCAACAGATTTACTTTCACAAGCAGAGCATTATGGCTAGCCTCAACGCTCCGCTTGATATATAAGTAAAACTTTATTTGAATTTATTTTGGGTTTGTTTCAGATGTAATGGACATTTTGTAATTATAGCAAAGCTGTGTCTCTGTTGTACTTTTATTTAATTAAATGCACTTTAATGGTCAAATTAGCTACATTTTTGCCAGGGCCGCGTTGCAAAATGAAACTGATTTGACGGTTGCTCCAAGCGAGCTGGACGAAGGTGTCAAGCAGATTGTGTCATTAATAGCCAAGTTTTATCTATTACATGATACAACGGCATGCGATACTACTGGAGTGCCATGTAGCGGCTGAAAATGCCCATGTTACTGTATATAGTGCGTTTTCTCCCATTTAATACTTGTTTAACTTTAGCCATTTCCCTCATTCCCCTAACATTCCAGCTTGTGATATTGAGTCTCACAATTTTGTTGTTCTTTTCTTTCCTTCTATTTTTACATTATATTAAAATAATATTTTGTGTTTATGAATATGAAGGTGAATTAAATCTAATAGTGAGTATTCACAGATATTCAAACATATACCATGTACAGAAAACAAAACCAGTTTCTGAACATTAGCATTTCTCCATGTGAACCGTTAACCTCTCCCTTTGAAACAGAGCTGGTTTCTGATTGGATAAAGCAGTCTAACAAAAATCATCTGAATGGGCCTTCTCAAATCCTCGACCTCAACCCAGTTAAAAGTTTGTCGACTCTGCTTCTAAGCTGAACCAACCTAATTAAACTAAAATGATGTATTTGCAAATATATCCAGAGTAGCATCTATAACAGTTTTTAGAAACTTTAAAACCAATAAACATCAATCCAAGATTTTTATTGATGACACTCAGCTGTCTCCATTTATGCAGCTGCTGATATAGCTAGAATTTCTATTGGTACTTTACACAGACATTTTTTCATTATAAGACGCTTCATCTGTCTTTGTTATTCCTTCTCAAAGGGCCATTCCGGGAATTTTCTGACAGGAGAGCTGATTAAAGAATCACCCCCAGTCACTTGTCAGCACCGAAGTGTGTGGAAAGGAAATTTCTCCCAAGTTCATTACCAGTCAAATAACCAGAATAAATGCTCACATTTCCCCACTGTGCTGTATCAAGAAACGAACACGGTCTAAACCTTTCTTCTTGGTTAGAAAACCTAATTCGAGCACTTGGTCCTGATGAATGGCTTCTGGGCGAAACTGAAGTTTTCTCAGCCCAGCTCAACCCTGAGAGAAGATTTAACTTTATATTAACTCCCATTTCTTACATAAAGCTCAGCTGATTTTTGTTCTAATAGCCTATTTCCATGGGCTCAACTTGGCCCTACTCTGGTAGACTCTGCGCCGATTCAAGGTCTTTCCTTTAGGTGATGCTACCCCCTTCCACCTCAGTTCTTAGGATCTACCCAGTCAAGGTTCCAAGTGAGCAGAAAGAAGTCCATTGATTTGATAGTGTCCTTCACATGAATCAAACCCACCATTTTTAAACCCCAACCTTGTAGAGGGAACTAGACCAAACATACTCAATTTATGAGTCCCGACCGGCGGAGGGAAAGTGGCCCTGGCTTGGCAACAGCATTTTTGGAAACAGAAATGTAGAGCCGCAGAGGATGGCGAGTGTTTTGTGACTATTTCATTTTTTTACTGTGTTGTGCTTGTCTTTGGTGGAAAAAAAAATACAGCAGAAGTTCCAAGAATTCACATTATGATGAGCACACCCACATCAAGATGGCACTTGCGCTATAAGAAAAACCACCAAAACCACGTAGACCCAAAAAGAGTCAAAGTTGTGTTGAACTTGGACAATGGAAAAACAACGTAAGTAAACCTAAAGACATAAGAATTGTAGTTGTGCTACAGAGCCTTTTGTAGCCTTTTTAGACTTTACTAGAAGCCATGTTAAAGTCAAACTTTGAAGCATTAGGCGTGCCTAGTTTGGGCTGAGGGGAGCTGATTGAAACGTGTACCCATACAGGAAGGCATTGCAACAGCTACCTAATGATCGTCTCTGAACATGATATGTAAATGGTGACTGAGATCCGGTGGATAGTTGGACGCCCATACAACTGGGTGGGTAAGAAGATACAGCTAATGTACATGTGAACACATAATTTCTCTAGACCAATGAGTTCGTCAAGCAGGGTTGCTGCAAAATCAATAAGAGGATTTTCACATTGATCCTACTATTGATTGCTTTCAGTTAACAGAAGGCTTTGTGTATGGAAGACATGAAATAATTGGTTTGACTGATGTCGGTTGAGCAGAGGCTCTTTGGAGATTAGGATTTATGTTATAATTTACAACACAATGATTCAAATTTCTGTCAGGCAGTCAGTTTATTTCTCCAGGGTTTTTAAGAATAAAACCTTTATACAGTAGTTCTATTTTTTTTAAATGGCCAGTTCGGGACTGGAGACTAGTAGAACTTCAGTGGTGTGAGGCTCTTTTTAAAGGCAGCTTTTCAAAACATCCGTGGCTACAAATCCCCAAATGTCCAGGTCTAAGAACGCCACAGATTATAAATGTTCATTGGTAAAAATCTGCCCATCTTCATTCGTAAAGGTCCTCCAGTAGATTAAATCAAAAACATGGGGGCGGCTGCCCAGCTGAGCAGAAAATAGAAAAAAGGTAAACATTTTTCTGGCAACAAAATAATGTGCAGGGCCAAGAATGCAACTGTGCAAGTCGTGCCCACACCAAGTGCCCGCAAACTCAGGATTCAGGGAGACTAAAACTGAAAATTTGACTCTTACAATCTTGAGTTGCAGACTTGTGGAAGAAGATGTTTTTCTTTTACTGGTTTCAGAAATTATTGGTGCTGTGATATGTGATTAGTGTCGTATTTTGTTATCAAGGACATTTCATACTAATCTACGTGGGTCACTTTATCCAGCTACTTGAAGTGGTGGGCAGATTGATCCAAACATTGATATTATTGATACCAGCATTAGTATCATCAATCAATATCAGCATAAAACAACAAAAGTATCGTATAGCAAAAGTATTGATATTTTTCAAAAAGAACACAAGAACAAAATCAAAAAAATGGGAGACCGAGCATTCTGTGTGGCTGCCCCCCGCCTGTGGAACTCCCTCCCTGACGACCTGAGAGCTCCACAGTCACTGGTTGACTTTAAAAGCAGCATAAAGACTTTTCTTTTTAAGCAAGCCTATTCTGCCTCCACATGATTTTATCTTTGATCTTAGCTGATATCATTATTGATTTTACTTGATTTTATCACTTGTTTTATTTTATTTATTTTTTAAGCAAGCCTAATCTGCATCCACATGATTTTATCTTTGATCTTAGTCGATATTATTATTGATTTTATTTGATTTTATCACTTGTTTTATTTTGATCTTTGCTTTGTTGCACTTTGTAGCACTTTGAGATTTTTATTAATGAAAAGTGCATTATAAATTGAATTCATTATTATTATTATTATTAAAATCTATTTTTGAAATTGTAATACAGATGCGCTAGCTAAAAAGCTATTGACGTAGCAGTCCACTTCTCTCATGCATCCTCCTCCCCTCAGTCGACAACTGCTGGCACAAAAATAGTGCACGTCTCTCTAACCCCTCCTGCCACCTCTATACAAAAATCCTCGAGTGCCCTGCCAAAGCAAGTGACCTAGAGGAAACACTGTTACAAATCTTATTGTTCCATATTTTCCTAACAGAGCACTTGGCTCTCACTCTGCAGGTTTACTTGTGGTTCCTAGAGTTTCCAAAAGCTGACTGGAAGGCAGAGTTTTAAGTCACCAGGCTTACCTTGTCTACTTTTAAGACCAGGCTTAAATCTTTGCTAAATCCTACAGTTAGGATTGGCTTGGGTTTCCTGAGCTATCCCTTAGTTCTGCTGCTTATAGGCTTGGACTGCTGGGGAACAAATTAAACACATTTCCTCACTCTGCTATCTTTACTCGTTCTACTCTTCATGTTTGAGTTTGCAATCAATTCTGTATATTGTTTTTCTTCCCATAGGAACTACACCTGGACCATAGGAACTACATACACCTGGGCCATAAGAACTACATACACCTGGGCCATAGGAACTACATACACCTGGACCATAGGAACTACATACACCTGGACCATAGGAACTACATACACCTGAACCATAGGAACTACATACACCTGGACCATAGGAACTACATACACCTGGACCATAGGAACTACATACACCTGGACCATAGGAACTACATACACCTGGACCATAGGAACTACATACACCTGGACCATAGGAACTACATACACCTGGACCATAGGAACTACATACACCTGGACCATAGGAACTACATACACCTGGACCATAGGAACTACATACACCTGGACCATAGGAACTACATACACCTGGACCATAGGAACTACATACACCTGGACCATAGGAACTACATACACCTGGACCATAGGAACTACATACACCTGGACCATAGGAACTACATACACCTGGACCATAGGAACTACATACACCTGGACCATAGGAACTACATACACCTGGACCATAGGAACTACATACACCTGGACCATAGGAACTACATACACCTGGACCATAGGAACTACATACACCTGGACCATAGCAACTACATACACCTGGACCATAGGAACTACATACACCTGGACCATAGCAACTACATACACCTGGACCATAGGAACTACATACACCTGGACCATAGGAACTACATACACCTGGACCATAGCAACTACATACACCTGGACCATAGGAACTACATACACCTGGACCATAGGAACTACATACACCTGGACCATAGCAACTACATACACCTGGACCATAGGAACTACATACACCTGGGCCATAGGAACTACATACACCTGGACCATAGGAACTACATACACCTGGACCATAGGAACTACATACACCTGGACCATAGGAACTACATACACCTGGACCATAGCAACTACATACACCTGGACCATAGGAACTACATACACCTGGACCATAGGAACTACATACACCTGGACCATAGGAACTACATACACCTGGACCATAGGAACTACATACACCTGGACCATAGGAACTACATACACCTGGACCATAGGAACTACATACACCTGGACCATAGGAACTACATACACCTGGACCATAGGAACTACATACACCTGGACCATAGGAACTACATACACCTGGACCATAGGAACTACATACACCTGGACCATAGCAACTACATACACCTGGACCATAGCAACTACATACACCTGGACCATAGGAACTACATACACCTGGACCATAGGAACTACATACACCTGGACCATAGGAACTACATACACCTGGACCATAGGAACTACATACACCTGGACCATAGGAACTACATACACCTGGACCATAGCAACTACATACACCTGGACCATAGGAACTACATACACCTGGACCATAGGAACTACATACACCTGGACCATAGGAACTACATACACCTGGACCATAGGAACTACATACACCTGGACCATAGGAACTACATACACCTGGACCATAGGAACTACATACACCTGGACCATAGGAACTACATACACCTGGACCATAGGAACTACATACACCTGGACCATAGGAACTACATACACCTGGACCATAGGAACTACATACACCTGGACCATAGGAACTACATACACCTGGACCATAGCAACTACATACACCTGGACCATAGCAACTACATACACCTGGACCATAGGAACTACATACACCTGGACCATAGGAACTACATACACCTGGACCATAGGAACTACATACACCTGGACCATAGGAACTACATACACCTGGACCATAGGAACTACATACACCTGGACCATAGGAACTACATACACCTGGGCCATAGGAACTACATACACCTGGACCATAGCAACTACATACACCTGGACCATAGCAACTACATACACCTGGACCATGGCAACTACATACAGCTGGACCATAGCAACTACATACACCTGGACCATAGGAACTACATACACCTGGACCATAGGAACTACATACACTGGACCATAGGAACTACATACACCTGGACCATAGGAACTACATACACCTGGACCATAGGAACTACATACACCTGGACCATAGGAACTACATACACCTGGACCATAGGAACTACATACACCTGGAGCCATAGGAACTACATACACCTGGACCATAGGAACTACATACACCTGGACCATAGGAACTACATACACCTGGACCATAGGAACTACATACACCTGGACCATAGGAACTACATACACCTGGACCATAGGAACTACATACACCTGGACCATAGGAACTACATACACCTGGACCATAGGAACTACATACACCTGGACCATAGGAACTACATACACCTGGACCATAGGAACTACATACACCTGGACCATAGGAACTACATACACCTGGACCATAGGAACTACATACACCTGGACCATAGGAACTACATACACCTGGACCATAGGAACTACATACACCTGGACCATAGCAACTACATACACCTGGACCATAGCAACTACATACACCTGGACCATAGGAACTACATACACCTGGACCATAGGAACTACATACACCTGGACCATAGGAACTACATACACCTGGACCATAGGAACTACATACACCTGGACCATAGCAACTACATACACCTGGACCATAGGAACTACATACACCTGGACCATAGGAACTACATACACCTGGACCATAGGAACTACATACACCTGGACCATAGGAACTACATACACCTGGACCATAGCAACTACATACACCTGGACCATAGCAACTACATACACCTGGACCATAGGAACTACATACACTGGACCATAGGAACTACATACACTGGGACCATAGGAACTACATACACTTGGACCATAGGAACTACATACACCTGGACCATAGGAAGTACACCTGACCAGCCATCCTGTGTTTGTCTCTATCATGTCCTCTGCCTGTCAAGTCATGGTTGGTCCCTAACCTGGTTCTGCTGTAGCTTTCTTCCTGTTAAAAGGGAGTTTTTCCTTTCTTCTGTCGCCAACCTGCAGCTCACGATGGGAAAACAAAACAAAGTTAACATTCAACACAATCTGCTGGCTTCGTTAGATCGATTATTTTTTCTAATTGACATTTAATAATATATGTGAATGTTTTTAACGGCGCTCTGGGTTGACTTCTGCTATGAATCGAACCTATTTTAAAAGACTGAATTGAATTTGATAACCACTTCAAGTTGTAAGGCAACAGAATTAAAGGTTACCGAAGGAGTGGAAATCTTTGCAACCCACTGCATATGGAAAGATAAAAGTGTTGATAGTGGGAGATTAAAAAAATGCCACAGCTTTACGAATCTCCAATACAGCTGTGCTTCAACGTTTATTACCAGAGAATATAAGCTGCAAGACTGAAACGGCCAGAATAAAATAACACAAAGCAGCCGAAACCTGCTACCCTCCTCCATCTTATCACAGCTCAGAGAGCTCTGTAATTGAAAAGAAAGATTCAGCGAGCCTGTCCTCACAGACTGTGCATCGCATCTCTGAGACAATAATAGGATTGTGAACCTCGCCATTCAACAGCTCCCCTCAACCAGTCAGAGCCCAAAGTGAAAGGGAAGAGGCAAAGTTTTGCAGCGGAGCTGGAGTCTGGTGCGTGTCGGTCTGACTCAAACCTCACGTGGCGCCTCAGCTCTGGCCTGATGGGAGCCAGCTCATCGCTAAGTCACACTCCTGAAGACGTGTGACTGTTCCACTTTCGGAGTGATGGTTGGCCTCTGAAGCCCAGAGGATGGCCTCTATAGAAGACAGGTCCTTGTTAGATATTGGGCACTTTTAAGTCAGGACTCTTGGGCTGGAGCAGCGAGTAATAAGCTGAATTCGGCTGCTGGCCTCAGAAAAAGACAGATTTTTTTCCTCAAGGTTTCATATACAGGTTGTCCCCGACTTACAGCGGTCTCAACCTATGGCGATTCGACTTTACGAACGCATCTTATTAATAAAAATATTAAATTAAATAAATAAAAAATTTTCATGTGTTTAAATGTTCTTGATTTCATGTGTACAGCCCTTTGTTGCAGCTGTGGTTGTTTTAAACGGCTTTATAAATAAAGTATTATTATTATTATATATATATTTTTTTAAAGCCGATTTACAAAGTTTCCGGCAGTTTTCGACAGTTTCCGCCAGTTTTCGGCAGTGCCCGCCAGTTTAGCCAGTTAGCTCCAGCCTCGACAGCTGGCTTCAGATGGACCGTGTCCGATCAGAGGTTCCTGCGCTTGGATAGATGATCTGGAGCTGAACGGCGGTTTTGCGGAGGGACGGATGGACGAAGGAAAACGACGCTGTGGACCGTGCGAAGCAGCAGACAGCGAGCTGGACCAGAGGAGCAATGAGATAACATGCTAACAAGCCTAGCTGTAGGATGGACGGGTGGATGCTAACGCCCCACCGGGGACACGGAGCCGACGAGCGGCGGAGCTCGCCTCGATGTCCGCCTGGCAGCCTCAGATGTTGGATGGACACTGAACTAACATGCTAAAACGCGGAGAAACAGCTGTGGCAGCCTTTTGGAGGGTCTAAGATGCTAATGCGCGCAGTTATTGGAGGGGCTAAAATGCTAACGCGCGCAACCTTTTGGATGGACACTGTGGAGAAACGGCTCCCAGTAAGTTATTCACTCTTTTTCCCAGTGGTGGGCCTCCGACCGCAAGGGAGCGCTAATACGCTAATCCGCTTACAGCGGACCTAACGTTTTTGTCAGCGTAACATCGGTTTGATTAACTTTTATAATTCATAAGCGGATTTGCGCTATTTTTATTTAAAATGCAGTACCGATAATAACTAATTATCTATCAGTAAAAATGAAAAAACGTATTTACAGGCCCGGACGATTGCTAACAGACCATATCCTGTCAGTGTCAATGTGGTCCGTGACAAAAAAGCGTCCCCCTCACGTCTCTTTGCTAGAGCGAGCGCTCTCAGTTAGCAACCAGTGTGTTACTCTGCAGCCTTATTGCTTGTTTTCGAAGAGTCAGACGAAGAGTTTTTAACATGGAGGGTGAACTTATGGATGTTTCTCAGCGGCCTACGCGACACGTCTGGATTTTAAAAAGTATTTCGCCATATGCCCTCTTCAAAATGGCGGCCGCGACGGCCACAGAAGATAAGGACTTTCCATGAAAACACGGTAAAAACAATTATTTCTTTGCTGAGAAAAAATATATTTCTTAGCTGACTTTATAGCACAAGGTTTTTCTGAGCTTAACCGGTTCAAATGGTCAAATCTGCTGGATTAAAAAAAGTATTTCGCCATATGCCCTCTTCAAAATGGCGGTTAGCGTGTTAGCATTAGCGTCCGCTAGCATTGCTAATACATAAGTGCTTTTGAAATTGCGGGCCTAAATAAATCAATAAGTGCTTTAGAAATTGCGGAACTAATTTTTGGATTAGCGCTGCCCAGCACTGCTTTTTCCCTTCATTATGTATGGAGTTAACATGCTAACAGTCCTTCCTGTAAACAGTTTAGACCGCGTGAAGTAGTACGAAGCTGTTGAGCTCGGACAAGCAACGAGCTAACATGCAAAAAGACGGAGACAGGCTTGACCAGCTCAAAGTAAGAAATTAACTTTTTTTTTGTCTCCAAATGTACGTCTGTGTTTTTGGATAATTATGTAGGGTACTGTGTTAGGATAGGCGAAGTGCTTGGTAACTTGGTAACTGTTTTGTACCGTACATGTACGTGTATAAGTGGCGGCTCGGGTGTTTTCCGACTTACAGCGATTTTCGTGTTACGAACGGGCGTAGGAACGGAACTCGTTCGTAAGTCGGGGATCACCTGTATTATACCTTCCCCATTTTGGCAATGGGTGATAAGCATGTATTCAAATGAATACATGCGCAGACACAGTAATAGGTTGGACTGAGTTCAACTGAGGCTCACCCATTAGGTAGGCAGCTATCTTGCACATGCTGGCTCCGAAGATGAAGTCCTCCAGGATGTTGGGGATCAGAGTGAAGGGCATGCAGAAGACGGCCATCATCAGGTCACTGACCGCCAGCGACAGCAGGAAGGAGTTGGTGACGGTTCGCATGCGCTTGTTCACCACCAGGACCACAATGATCAACAGGTTGCCGAAGACGCTGAGCAGGAAGATGAGCGAGTAGAGCAGGATACGAAACGTGTCCATCTCTGTCGGAGACAAGGACAGGCAGTGGACATTAGAAGGACAGCAAATGAGACATCGCACTGCAGTGCTGAGTGTTGAATGACTTTGGTTTGATTTGTTGATTACCGTAGACTGAAAATTAGTTCTTAAAACTAGAAGAGGCAAAACATTATCTGAAAGCCAAAATGAGGCTAAAGCTAAAAGTAGCAAATGACAGTCTAAAAGCTAAATGTATCAAAAGGCTAACTAAATAGAAAATAGCAGATACCTAGCTAAAAGCTAAATGTGGTGAAATGCTTAAAAGGAGCAAAATTTTAGATGAAAGCAGTAAAATGTTAGCTAAAAGGTAAAAGTAGCAAAAGGCTAAATGGCTATCTAAAAGCAGCCAAATTCTCACTAAAGTAGCAAAAAAACTAGCTAAAAGCTGAACATGTCCAAAGGCTGGTTAAAAGCTAAAGGTAGCAAGTGACCAGGTAAAGTTTGCAAAAGGTTAGCTGACAGCTAAAAAATAGCAAATATGAGTTAAAGCTAGAAGAAAACTGCCCAATAAAAGCTCAAATTAGCAAAATGGTTGCAAAAGCTAAACCAAAATTTAAAAATAATCTGAAAGCCAAAATGAGGCTAAAGCTAAAAGTAGCAAATGACAGTCTAAAAGCTAAATATATCAAAAGGCTAACTAAATACAGTATAAAGTAGCAGATATAGCTAAAAGGTAAAAGTTGTGAAATGCTTAAAAGGAGCAAAAATTTAGGTGAAAGCAGCAAAAGGTTAGCTAAAAGGTAAAAGTAGCAAAAGGCTATTAAAAATGGCTCTCTAAAAGCAGCAAAATTCTCACTAAAGTAGCAAAAGGCTAGCTAAAAGCTAAACATGTCCAAAGGTGGGTTGAAAACTAAAAGTAGCAAGTGACCAGGTAAAGTTTGCAAAAGGTTATGACAGCTAAAAATAGCAAATATGAGTTACTGCTGAATAAAAGCTAGCAAAATGGTTGCAAAAGCTAAACCAAAATTTAAAAATAATCTGAAAGCCAAAATGAGGCTAAAGCTAAAAGTAGCAAATGACAGTCTAACAGCTAAATGTATCAAAAGGCTAACTAAAAATAAAGTAGCAGATACCTGGCTAAAAGCTAAAAGTTGTGACGTGCTTAAAAGGACCAAAATTTTTGGTGAAAGCAGCAAAAGGTTAGCTAAAAGGTAAAAGTAGCAAAAGGCTAGTTAAAATGGCTATCTAAAAGCAACAAAACTCTGACTAAAGTAGCAAAAGTCTAGCTAAAAGTTAAAAGTATCCGAAAGTTGGTTAAATGCTAAAAGTAGCAAGTGACCAGGTAAAGTTTGCAAAAGGTTAGCTGACAGCTAAAAAATAGCAAATATGAGTTAAAGCTAGAAGTAAACTGCTAAATAAAAGCTAAAAGTAGCGAAATGCTAGGAAATAAACAAAAATTAAAATATTAGCTGAAATTATTTAAAAAATGGTTAGCTAGAAGTGTCAAAGGTCTGGCTAAGAGTAGCACAATGGTAGCTCACAACTAAAACTAGCAAAAGGTTAGCTAAAAACTGTATCATAAACCTAGCTAAAGGCCTAATGTAACAACTTCTTAGCTAGGAGCAGAATGCTACACAAAAACAGCAAAGGTCAGCTGAAAGTAGCTAAAGCGTTGCTAAAAGTCACAGAAATCTAGGTGAAAGCTGAATGTAGCTACCTTAAAGTAGCAAAAAGATAGCTAAAAGTATTCAAAGGCTAGAAAGAAGCTAAAAGTATTAAAAGGCTGGAAAACAGCTAAAAATACAAGAACACAATGGTTATTAGCTATAAGTAACACAATTCTAATTAAAGGCTAAAAGCAGCAAAAGATTAGCTAAAAATAGCAAAGGTTACACAAAGCTAAAAGTAAAAAATGAGCTAGCTGAGTAGCAAAATGATAGCTAAAAACCAATCAGTGTACAAATGTAGATTTTTTTTTATCCCTTATGAAACAGAAAAAAGTGGAAGAACTGGTAAAAGTCATCCAAAGGATACAAATACAGTAAAGTGAACTAATTGAGAAAACATTTGCTGTATCTTTATGCAAAAGTGATTTCTTACAATCATATAAGCATTTTATGTGCAAAAGACATACAAGATAATAAACTGAAACGATGGGAACTTTAAAAAGACCATTAGACAGCGTGACTTTCAAAAGAGAGGCAGACGAGCAGAATCAACCAGGGAAATAAGACTCAAAGACCCAAAGTCTATAATGGGAAAGAATAATTTGGTGGAAACAACATCTTAAATTTTTCTTCTGTCAGTGTTCCACTGCTTTCCCTGTGAGCAAAAGCAATAATCGTAACGATCCCCCCAAAAAGACAATGAAGACAAATCATATAATCAGACAAGTCTTGTCATTCACTAGGGGAACATAGTATAAAAATGATATGGGTTTTGTACATTCACAACAGAAATGGGTTATTGGTGCCAGAATCTCCAGATATCCTCATAGACCAAGAAAGAAACCTTTGCTTCCAATGCGACATCTTCAAGTTCAATGAGATTTCTATTTTCAGGGGTGTCCAATCCTGGTCCTCGAGGGCCACTACCCTGCATGTTTTACTTGTTTACCTGCTACAAAACACCTGATTCAATGGTTAAATCACACGTTGATGTTCTGGAGAAGTCTTGTAACCCCCCACTGGTTCAGATCAGGTGTATTGGAGCAGAGAAACATAAAACATGCAGGATAATGGCCCTCAAGGACCAGGATTGGACACCCAAGGCCTACAAAGACAAGCCAGTTGTTTTCTGGAGAAAAGACAAAGACTGATGTGTTCGGCAATATTAAAGGTTCAGTATGCAGTTTCTGTAGAACTGCAGCAGTTAGAAATATTTTCAACAGGCAAAGCATTCTGATCCCTCCCCCTCAGAGCCATATGTGGCTCTGCCCCCTTGTGGTCTGTTGAATTTCAAATTCAAGCTCTGTTTTTATTGGCTGATTCAAATTCAAGCTCTGTTTTTATTGGCTGGTTACAAACTCTGTTTTTATTGGCTGGAAAATGGCGGGTCACCTTTTCTTTTTAGAAATGCTTATTTACCACCTGGAGAAGCAAGGGGACAATATTTTTTTTTATTTTTTTTCAGAGATTACCTGGCTAACATCAGTCTGTCAGGAGGTAGTGACAGAGTGAAGAAATATGTTCATAAAAAAAGCTACATACTGCAGCTTTAAGATGAGGTTTTTAAACCTGAGAACACTAAAAAATGTCAAGCATGGTGGCGGCATCATGTCGTGGCACTGTTGCACAAAGTGGATGGAACAATGATGATGATTATCCAATCAGTCGTACCCGACTTTCGGTCATTTTATGAATCTTCATACTCCACGCCTTCCTGTCTTTCCCCAATTCTTTCAATTCCGCAATTGGCATTGTCATTGTTGTCATGATAGTGTCGAGCCATCTTGTTCTTTGGCGGCCTTGTCTTCTTTTCCCACTGACTTTTCCCAGCATCACTGACGTTTCTAAAGAATCAGCGCGCATCACGTGGCCAAAATATGAGAGGATGGAACAATGAACAAGGTCAAACCCCTAAACTGTTCAACTTCACTTGAAGTCAGCGGTCAAATGGTTGCAACTTGGACAAAGTTGAGTATCCAGGTCAGGACAATTTCCCAACCATGCATTAAATTGGTTTCTGATTGGATAAATCTGCTAAATACAGTTTCTGGACTGACAAGCAGCCCGGTCTCTTTCGTTCCCACTTTCACTCTCTGCCGTAGAGACTAATGCCTCTTTTCCACCGCTCGGCTCGGCTCGGGTTGGATCGGCTCAGGTCGGCTCAGTTCGGGTCGGGTCACATCTATGTTCTGTTTCCACAGCTTTTTTGTACCCCTTCTGTGGGCGGGGTCCAGAATCCTACTCGTCTTACCACATGGTGGCAGTAGTGTTCCTCAAGCTATTTACTACAGTACTAGCCACCACTAGAAGAAGAACACAATAAAGACTTTGTATCACATATTATCAATTCTATCAAAAACCACATAGCTGATATTTTTCAAAAAAATCTAGTGTGATCACAACATGTTCATATACGAAATGTATCCTGTTGGAGTTATTTGAAATAAAATTCAATGTTTTATAGACATAAATGTGTCAACCTACGTCCATTATTTTCTACTTTGTATCACATATTATCAATTCTATCAAAAACCACAAAGCTGATATTTTTCAAAAAAATCTAGTGTGATCACAACATGTTCATATACGAAATGTATCCTGTTGGAGTTATTTGAAATAAAATTCAATGTTTTATAGACATAAATGTGTCAACCTACGTCCATTATTTTCTACTTTGTATCACATATTATCAATTCTATCAAAAACCACAAAGCTGATATTTTTCAAAAAAATCTAGTGTGATCACAACATGTTCATATACGAAATGTATCCTGTTGGAGTTATTTGAAATAAAATTCAATGTTTTATAGACATAAATGTGTCAACCTACGTCCATTATTTTCTACTTTGTATCACATATTATCAATTCTATCAAAAACCACAAAGCTGATATTTTTCAAAAAAATCTAGTGTGATCACAACATGTTCATATACGAAATGTATCCTGTTGGAGTTATTTGAAATAAAATTCAATGTTTTATAGACATAAATGTGTCAACCTACGTCCATTATTTTCTACTTTGTATCACATATTATCAATTCTATCAAAAACCACAAAGCTGATATTTTTCAAAAAAATCTAGTGTGATCACAACATGTTCATATACGAAATGTATCCTGTTGGAGTTATTTGAAATAAAATTCGAATTTTTATAATTTATTTTCGTTGTGCAAACACAGGTTTTGGAAAAAGTCAAAGCGAAACTACTTTAAATGCAGCACATTTGACCATACGTGACAATATTAAAGCGTGGTTAAGCTCAGGAGCCCTCGTACTATTAAAGTCAGCTATGAAATATATTTTATATCTGTTCATTGAGCTACATTTAAAGACATAAAGCCGCCCGCGCGCCGCGTGTTGCTCGTGGCGAACCTATTTTTTTAAAATCCTGCAGTTTTGAGCAGTACGTGATTTTATTAAGGACACGTTCAGCTGAAGACCCATCTTTGCTATAAATTTAAAAAATAATAATTGTTTTTACCGTGTTTATCATGTAAAAGTCCTGCAGTGATCGCGTCCCTCGCTTCCGTAAAAACAGCTCTCGTCTCCTCCTTCCTACTTCCGGAGCGGGTGAGCTCGCCTCAGTACCCCTCTGAAACCAGCCCGAAAATCTCAGGAAATCTCGCGCGGCTCCGCTCGAAATATCCGGTGGAAAAGGATGAAAGGGGGTCTCTGCGACGCACATATGACGTAACATCCGACCCGAGCCGACCGGTGGAAAAGGGGCATAAAACAACAATTGAGCCGTTTTTAAAATTTTGGTCTAATATTTGTCTTGTTTTTTTTCTGATCTTGCCACAATTACTTTTAACTTTTGAGCCAAAATGGGTAATAACTGAGAAGGAAACTGTAAATAATATTGAGGGGTGAGTTTTGAAAGAATCTTTATCCAAGGATGCCCTGATGCGTGCTCAATAATCCGGGTAGATGAATCTAACAAGGTTGAGTCAGGTCCTCTGGATGGATATACTTCTCTGTTGGAACATTTGATCTTTTATCCAAACAACTTCTTCAGTCTTCTTTCGCATGTGAACACTTAGTTTTGTTCTGTCACAAGCAAATTGGATGATCCACTATGAGAAGGTGCTGCTTAAAAGGCCGCGTTCGTTGCAGCTCCTCGGACTGAAGAAGTCTTTGGGATAAAAGATGAAACATAACAAAGAAGAATCCGTCCAGAGGACCTGACTCAACCTGGTTAGATTCAGCCATGAATGTTCTGTCTTAGTGAGTTGATTTGTGTTAGTGAGAAATATTTGCCTAAATATCCAGAGTAATCTTTTTAAAGTTAAGTTTAAGTGTATCAAATGGTTTCAATGCGTCAAAGAAAAATGGCCCCAACATCCGTACTTTTATGTAATGAAGGCTATTTCTAATAACATGGCAGCTTTTACAGGAGCATGACCAAAAACCTCTTATGGGGTGTATACAGTACAATACAGTACTGTACAACTTTATTTATAAAGCACTTTAAACCACCGTTGGCATCCATCGTTGGTTTTAGCAGTGGGTGTAGTCTGCGTGGTATGATGGTATACTCCGTATACCCACTAGAAAATTCAACTTGATTCAAAAAGTTTGGGAATTTCCATACAACCTCTTAAAAGTGCCCAATGAAATTGTAGGAATTGTGGTTTGTGTCTTGGTCTCTAGCCCCATCTTGTATTGTGTTAAGGTCCTGTGTTCTTCTGATCCTTAGTTTTCGTTTTCTATAGGGTTTGTGTTTTCCTAGTGTATGCTTCTATCTGGTCTTGTGTCTAAGTTCCTGCACTCCCTGGTTTCCCATTGTTTCCCCTGATGTGTTTCAGCGGCGTGTCCTCACAGGTGTTTTGTCTCGTTAGTCACTGTATGTACAGTAAGTCTGCGTCTGTGTTAGTCCTTTGCCCTGACATTGTAACCCGTCCACTGTTGATGTCGTACACGTCGCTCCGCCCGATAAGTCATATCAGTCCAAATATGTCTAAAAAAGTGGAAAAATCCATAAATATGTTGCTTTGCCAAATATGTTGCATCTATTATGGTCACAGTTGATGTGTCGTGTTTGTTACGCGTCACCGCTGACCACCCGGAAATGTGGCCCGGTGTTGTGCCAAAAATCGATTGGCTGCAAAATGGCGGCCGCGGGAATGTGCACAAGAGGACTTTAACAAGAATTTAATAAGATTAACACTTAAAAACAATTCTTTGTTTCCTCAAAATTAGGGATGCACCGATACCGATACCAGTATCGGGTATCGGTTCGATACCATGTGCGTTTACTCGTACTCGTACTCATAAAAGGGCGATACTACAGGACCCAATACCAGTTTCATTTCATTTCATTGACTATGTAGAGTTAAAATGTAAAACATTTGATTTTTTTGTACAAGTTTGGACATACTTTACAGATTACCAATAGTAATGTACTTTGTTTATTTATGTTTGAAGTGTCTAATGAAAATAAACAGTTTAAGTTAATTAGAATGATTAAAAAAAATATTAATTAGTACTTGTATCGGTACTTGGTATCGGCAAGTACTTTAATGTAAGTACTTGTACTTGTACTCGGTTTTCAAAAATCTGGTATCGGTGCATCCCTACTCAAAATTATAGCAAAGATGTGTCTCAGTTGAACTTTTCCTTAATAAATGCACTTTAATGGTCAAATCAGCTGCATTTCACCAGGGTGGTGCAGCTGTTTGACGGTTCCAAGCAATGAGCAGTTGTGGTGCTGCTTTATCGCTAAAAGCTACGTGAAGGAATACCGTACTCCAGCATATTAAAATAAAAACCTAAACCCTTCGCCTTCCACTGAGCTGTCCGGTCATAAATCCTAGCAGGAGATGGAGTGGAGTGGGACATCTTCGCAGCCGTGCTTATAGAATTAATTAGCTGGACGTTTGTTGCAGAGTTCGTTGGTCTTCTGCTTTGCTTTTCATCTACCTTTCTCGCATTTGTCGTTTTTCCAAAAGTAGGCTACAGTAGCGCATTTTTCATTTTACACTTCTCGCAAACAACCGTGCTATTGTTAAGCTCCGTCTTCCCCGGAACATTGTAGGATCTGAAATTACATTACATTGACTTTTAATGACAAAGGAGCGGGTTGAACCGCGTTGTCCTTCACTCCGTGATAGTGGTCCCCATTCAGATAAATGGGGCTGGCTAACTAGCTTGATGTACGG
>JBBPBX010027813.1:4714-25099 GCA_038048925.1 Garcialebias charrua
ACACACACACACACACACACACACACACACACACACACACACACACCATATCTGCAGAATGACCGGAAATCAAACTGTAAACACACTTTCTGATAACAAGAACTCTCAAGCACTGTCCTTCCTATTGTAGTGTGTGTGTGTGTGTGTGTGTTTGTGTGTGTGTGCGTGTGTAAGGAATGTGATTCATGTGAAGCAGTGTGTGGTGGAGTGAGACAAGGTTTGTTAAATGTCTCTGTCTCTGAGTTGTAGGACTGTAGGAGAAGTCAAAGAAGGGAGAGAGAGTGTGTGTGTGTGTGTGTGTGTGTGTATGTGTGTGTATGTGTGTGTGTGTGTGTGGTTTCCTCTCTGCAGTCTGGTTAGTAGGGCTTTTTTTTTTAGATATTGTGACGTGAGAACCTGACTTGCATTTCCGTCCTCCATCCATCCGTTCTGTCTGTCTGAAAAAATTCAATGTTGGGGGTTTGATTCCACCAGCAGTCACATGTTGAAGTGTCCCTGGGCAAGACACTGAACTCCTCATTTCCTGTGTGTGTCCCATCAGTGTATGAATGTGATACAGCTCTGATTAATCTCTTTAGAATGATTTGTTCAATTAGATTTGTAGAGATCTAGTAGAGTGCTGTATGAATGGTGAATGAGGCACAGATTGTGTAAAGCACTTCATGAGTATCTTGAATAGATAGTGCTACATAAGTACAGTCCATTTACCATTTATATACTTTCATACCTCAGTACACTAAAATATCTGTTATAACTGACACATACAGTAAATTGTTTGCTGTTTAACTTCACCCATAATTATCCAATTGTTTAACAAGGAAACCATGTGGCACAGGACAATTTGTGTTTGTCACATATTTTCACAAGTCACACTAGCTGTGTTTCCATCCATTTTCATTTCGAATTTTGAGCTACCTCGCAAATATGTAAATACAAATTAATGCGAAGCAGAAGTGTTTCCATCAACTGGCTTGAATCGCATCTACCGGGCCACGCACAGCGTCATTACGTCAGACGTCAGCACTGCGCATGTCTACAGTAAACAGGAAGTAGCGGTTGAAAACAGAACCCGGCCACACATCTCGTCAAAATGGAGAGAATATTTCAGGTACGTGTTGCTATCGGGCGAGTTGTATTTATTCTGTCATGCCAACTAGTTTTAGCGATGTTACATGTTGTCCGGAGCGGAAACAGCTGAACGTCACGTGACGTGAATGTTCGCTACGTCAGAAATGAGTCGGAAAATGTGTTTCCATCTGTCGTTTAGCGCATCTGCTCGGTTGCGAAGATCCCAAAAACCACCTCAAGCGAGCGTATAAACTTTTTAGCGTAATTCAGGAAGTAACCTCGCAATTTGCCGTTTCCATTAAGCTTTTCTGCTGCGCTATTTCAAATTGCGCAGCTAGAAACCTTGATGGAAACACGGCTAGTGAAGTGCACGGCGCAGTGTGTGTGTGTGACACATTCAAAACTTGGGATATTGTTTAATTAGCTGTTACCCATCCAGGCTGTTATATCGTAAAGTTTGCAGATGATACAGCGGTGGTGGGATGCATCACAAACAATGATGAGTCCATTCACAGTCCTTCACATGAATGTGAAGAAGACAAAGGAGATGATTGTGGACTTCAGAAGGAACAAACACACCCACGCCCCACTGAACATAAGTGGATCTGCAGTGGAAGTGGTCTCCAGCTACAAATACTTGGGTGTACACTTGAATGATAACCTCAGCTGGAGCAACAACACCACCAGCCTGATCAAGAAAGGTCATCAGAGACTCTACTTCCTCAGACGGCTGAGACGAGCTGGTCTGAGCAGCCCAGTCCTCACCTCCTTCTACAGGTGTGCAGTGGAGAGCATCCTGTGCTCCAGCATCAACGTGTGGCATGGAGGCTGCACAGTTGCAGAGAGGAAAGCTCTGCAGAGAGTGGTGAAGGCTGCACAGAAGATGTTGGAGTCAGTCTCCCCACCATCACAGACATTTACACCTCCAGATGCAGGAAAAGAGCCACCTGCATCATGAAATACCCCACTCACCCAGCACACACACTTTTTGCCCTGCTCCCCTCAGGAAGGAGCATTAAGGCCCTGTTTACATGGTGCGTATTTTGAGTGGAACCGCTACTTTCTCTTTGCGTCTTTGCTTATCGTTGACACGAGTTCACTGGCCCCCCTCTTTGCATCCGATACTTTTCTGATCCACCTCTCAAGGTGGAACTTTTTCGCTGACCCCCCGTTGATAATGTAAACATCTCCTGCTGATCTTTTGTGTCAACCACATGTGCGCAGCTCGCACGCGCGGACAGTCAGGGCATGCGGACATTTTCACGTGTCACGCTGCAAAATATAACAGTTTAACAATAATAAACAGTATTTATGTTGGCGTGGGAGATGTATAAATTTATCTGAACTACAGTATCTATCTGGACTCGTTACATTTTTTAAACAGTGCGTAACGTGCTGTGAAAATGAAGACACCAGGTTTATTTTTTATTTATTTATTTATTCAGCACCACAAAGTTTACAACACAAACACTGAGAATTAAACTGAACACACTATTAAAACACGTGAACCGAACTGTAACTACGTTAATGAACTGGACTCTTGCTGTGTGTTCATCTGGACCCATCAGAACCGCCTGCCTGTTTGTTGGAACGACAGCTTCTCCACCTGGCAGAAATAAATAAATAAATAAATAAAAACTCAGTTGTTGTGTGATCAAAGTAAACACAAGCAAACATTATATTAAGAACGTTGATTTACCTGCTGTAAGTCAGCTGTTTATCACGGAGGAAAGTCCGACATCATCCTCATCGTCACTCGGTTCTGGTCCACAGTCCACTCAGCGTCTGGTGTGCAGCTTGTTAGATGAAGCGGGACCCACTTGGTGTCAAATCTGTCGACTCTTATCCAAAATCCAGCTTTAACTTGTTGTTAACTTGTTGTTAGCTCAACGTTTAGCCCAGAAGAACACAGCAGACAGCCAGCAGTGAGGCAGCACGCATGCGCAGTGGGTGAAAGGGGGGGCATGAGGGAGGGGGGAAATTCGAGCAGATATAATAATAATAATGTCACATTTTTGTCATCTGTGTATGTTTCCATACAAGACGAAATTTGACTCTGCATTTAACCCAATCACCACCAGGTGGGGCAGTGGGCAGCTATAGAAAGCGCGCCGGGGAGCAGTTCCGTGTCAACGCAAAACTTTTCACCTAATTAACATACCCAACACATCCGTTTCCCCCACACAGTGTCCGTGTAAACAGGGCCTAAGTTTAGAACCACTAGACTGAGGAACAGCTTCTACCCTGAGGCTGTTAGACTCATGAATAAATAACCAGAATAATCACTGTGAAATATCACATGTTGCTGCTGATCTGTTTCATGTTGCTGTGTTCATTCGTGCTCATCTACTACTCACACAGACTCATGTTTGTGCTGCTGTTTGAAGTAATGTTTTTGTGCTTCTAATGCTTAGTGTATTTTTAGTTTATGTTTTTCTTAGTTCATATCTTAGATGTTATTACTGTTTTTCTTTTACATTTTATTGTTGGATGTAACTGGGACCCTGTGTACATTATCTTGTTTCATCACATGTACCACATGTGGTGCAAATGACAATAAAGATTCTCTCTCTCTTTAAACTTCTAAACAACTTGTTATGCTGCAATATGCTTACACTACTAAAGGACAAATTGACCTCATTTCATTAAATGAATCGTTAAAATTGAATAGTTTTCATTTGAGACTATTTCTATCTTAACATTTGATCATGACCTGCCATTGTGTATCTGTTTCTCCTCCAATGCGAGAGTTGGGGTTTCGATTCCACCAGCAGCAACATGCTAAAGTGTCCCTGGGCAAGACACTGAACCCCTCATTGCCTTCGATGCGTGGCCCATCAGTGTATGAATGTGATCTAAAAGTGCTGATTAGTCTTTGTACAGATGTAGTAGAGTGCTGTATGAATGGGTAAATGAGGGCACAGATGTAAAGCACTTTGAGTATCTTGATTAGATAGAAAGGCACTACAGTCCATTTTCCATTTACCATTTACTCTGCGCATATTGGTACTTCTATTCTGAATAAAAGCCCACTATATGTAAACGCTCATTGTGAATGGATTGTGCCCATGTAAACAATATATTTGGATTAATTTACTTGAATACATTTCAATCCGATCAAAGATTATTTTTTTACATGTAAACATAGCTAATTTCAGCGACAGCAGTGTATGATAAGTTAGAGCACATATGTCAAAGTCCCGGCCCGCGGGCCAGATCCGGCCCGCAAATTAATTATTTATGGCTCCCTGGATGATATTGAATTACTATTAGAAACGGCCTGCAGGCCACAGCCGCCCGCTGGTGTTTTGCACTCACCAAAACTACATTTCCCACAATGCAACGGTAGTAGGATCCGGAGTCGTGTCTCATGAACCCAGAGTACGGTAATAAGACCCGCCTCACGTCACATTCAGGAAATCCATTTCATAGTTTGCAGCCAGCTACAACGTGCGGACTGAGTGAGTAGCACTTTAGCTAACAGCTAGCCAACTTTTCATAGTAACATGTCCGCTGTGTGGAAGTATTTTACACTAAACACCACAAGACAGCACCGTGCAATGTCTGCAGAGCCATAGCGCTCAAGTTAAGCAACTTCCCGGTAAACATTTGGGCTCTGTGGCTTCAGTGGTGTGTTTTTATTGTTCAATCCGGGGCGGGCGCTCTGATTTCGGTCAGCCGCTCTCCGCCTGTGCCTCCTACGAGACGGTCAGACAGCGGGTCGGACTGGACGCAGCTGGACGCGGTCGGTCTCCCTGTTTCGGTTCAGCGAGAGTGGCGTCCCGCAGGAGCCCTGGAGCTCGAATATTTACTGAGAAGTTGCTAAACTTCATCGTAATTAATGACCAACAGCTATCAGCTGTATAAAATGAAGGATTTCACAGCTTGAAACTTGCAGCTGTAGGGGTGCAGGTAACGGTCAGATTTACTGAACCGTACAGTACACCAGATGTAAGATGATCAGGTTTTTATCCTGACACCATCTTATCATCCATTATCCACAGGTTCTCTCTTTTTTGGATTAATCAATGAATTATATGACCAGAATGAGATGTAAATGACATGAAACGTTAATTATAGTTGACCCACCAGGAGATGGAGTCATTTATTTAACAATCATTAAATTTAACATCATAACATGTACACTTTGATTGATTGATCAGATTTTCCTATAAATTAAACGTCAGCAGATTTAAATTGTGGACAACAGAAACAAGTAATCAGATGACATATTACTTATATCTGGAGGCTCTTTAGCTTAATGTTACTGGCAGATAAGTTTAAGAGAAAGGAGGAAAAAGAAGGAGGGGGAGTCATTATGACTGAGTGAATGAATGAAGTTCAACCAGAATGACACTTGCCATGCGACTCTTCAGCTAAACAGCAGGTATGCTGGTAACTTCGACGACTCTTTACTTTGCAAGACGATCAGTCTAAGCGGCAGACCAGCCTTAGACGTTACCTTTCAGCGTCGTCTGCGTCCGCGTTGAATGGCGGAAATAGCGGCAATTCCTGGTTGGTTTTCAGAATAAAATTTATTCCTCAAGAGGAGGAATTTTTCTTCAGAAGTTTGGAGCTCGTATGCTCGAGTGGGTTTGCAGCGGCGTGTTGTTAACCCTTGCTGAGGGCCAAGACCTTTGGCTCATGGTCAAAGTCCCACAGCTTAAAAGAAAGTTTCTGAACTTCCCAGCAGAACTGAGCAGTTCCAGGAAGTGGAAACTTTTAAAGGGAAACTGACCTCAGAGTGTTCGCTCCGTTCATTGGCTCTTCACCCAGGAAGTAGGAGTGGTTTAGCCGAGGTCATTAGAAGTGAAGAGGGTTTATTTTAGGTCAGAAGAAGAGGAAGGTTGTTTAGAGAAAATGTTTAGAAGGGAAACAGAATACAGACGCCAGTTAAATGATTAAACAGATTACTGTCTTAAACATTTCTAAACAAAAACTGAAAGTTCAATTTGACATATCCTTGACTTGGACAGTCTTTGATTACCAAAACATTGAACAATAACAACGATTAATGCAATAAACACAAGGTTATTCTTTTGATATACTTGAACTAGAACAAATTAGAAAGTCTTGGTGATTTATTTTGTGTCTTTGATTCAAATTAATGGAATAAACTGTGTCCACTGTCTTCTTCTTGAAGGTTTCAAGAAAATATGTCTCATAGAGAGGTTCAGTGAAACAAGGTGTACCACTGAGAGTTTACAGAGACCAAGGGGTATCACTACACAGCCAACATAGCCTGGTTAAAACCAGACCCTTGTCCTTCACTTCGCTTCGTACTAGGGTCTGGGACTTCTCCCATAGACAACAATTTCTCCGGTAGATTTTTGACCGGACCAATCAGAGAACAGAAGGCGGAGTTTTGAACGACGTCGACTGACGTCGTCAGTTAAAATGGCTGCCGCCACGAAGGAATTTTCATGAAAACAAGGTAAAAAACTATTATTTCTTTGCTGAGAAAAAATATATTTCTTAGCTGACGTTATATCAGAAGTGTTCCTGAGCTTAACAGTTCCTAAATCAATTCACGAAATGGTCAAATCTGCTGGATTTAAATAGTTTCGGTTTGACATTTTCCAAACAGCCTCGGGTGCGCTACGAAAATAAATGATAAAAAATCGAATTTTATCTCAAATGTTTCATCTAGGCCAACAGTCAGTAAATTAGAGCCATATAATTACACACTGGTAGCAGAAAAAATATCCACCGAGTGGTTTCTGAGCTATTTATCTGAATAGCCTGGACCTCGCCAGGCTAAACTAACAAAACTCCGCCTTCTGTTCTCTGATTGGTCCGGTCAAAAATCTACCGTAGAAATCGTTGTCTATGGGAGAAGTCCCAGACCCTAGTCCGAAGCGAAGTGAAGGACAAGGGTCTGGTTTTAACCAGGCTACAGCCAACAGTAAACAATCATAAAAAAGCATGATAATTAAAAATCATAAGTCAAAGTCAAAAGTCAAAGTCAAAGTCAACTTTATTGTCAGAACTGCAATATGTACAGGACATACACAGGATTGAAATTGCGTTTCTCTCAGTCCCTCGGTGCAACAGTAACCATTTAAACACTAAAACACTGAAACATTTAATAAACATAAGCATAAAATAGTAAAAGTGTAACACTGTCCTGAGTTTTTGCATAGTAGTATAAAAGTATGAAAATTTACACCAACACTAAAACACTAAACATTTAATGAACATAAGCATAAAATGAAATAATAAAAGTGTAATACTGTCCTGAGTTTTTGCATAGTAGTATAAAAAGTATAAAAAGTATATCTATAAAATAAACTGAAGGTTCTAGCATTGACATTTGCAAAGAGTGGCAAAGCAGCATATGAGTTAATGTACACAGTATAGTTGATGTCGGTATAGAGGCAAAGTGGCAAGAAACTTAAGAAAACTGTATTTAAAAAACAAAACACAAACAGCTACATTATAAAACAATGTAAAATACTAAAAGCAGGAACATGTCTGTGTTGGTTTATGCCATGAACTTAGCAGATGTAAAGCTATTTAATTTTTTATTTAATTCATTTATTCATTCATTTCAAAGAGACAGAATTAAACAAATTCATCAAAAAGAAAAAATTGAATGAAAAGAGTGCATAAAGAAGAAAAACAATTCTTAAATCACCCCCTTATAATAAACATTGAACCAGTCCTGCAATTGGCTTGTAGCAAATTTGTTTTTTTTGGCCCTCGGTGTATTTGACTTTGACACCCCTGAGTTAGAGCTTTAGCGTCAGCCAGCCTCTGATCTTTTTTTAATCTGTTTAGCTCAGTAGCAATGCTAATGTTTTAGTTAGCAATTTAGCAGTTAGCAAAGCTAACTTTTTGGTTAGTTGTGCCTACCACTTTTTTATATAGTTCTCTAAGTTTTGATGACAACTGGTCTCAGTTAGTGAAGATAGAGTTATAAGTGTTAGGGGCCAAGATGGGGTGGAGGCAAGGCAGCCAACCTGGGACCCAAAAGCCCCAGGTTCAATCCCCAGCCATTCCCATATGCTGTGGTGTCTCTAAGCAAGACATCCAATCCCCAATTGCTCCCTTTCCAACATATGCACACAGATACAGTAATTATTACATGTATTATTATCATACTGGTCATTTTGTGTTTGTCTCTTTCCTGTCCCCTCTAACCCCAACCAGTCAAACCAGCCCAGGCATTTACATAGCTGCCAACTGTTCCACCTGGGTGTATCCCAGGTATGATGGGTTGAATGCAGAGATCCAATTTAGTCAATGTATGTTCCATACAATAAAAACACATACCACTTTACTTTACTATAGACAGTCTAACCTGTATGTGGTTATGGGTGCTTGTGTTGATGCAAGCCCCATCGCTGATGACCCAAAGTGGGGTTTTCCTAACTAGTTTTTGCAGTGTCAGAGCATTTTTTGGTGAACACCACAATGTTAAAATATTTATTCAGAGAAACCAACCAGTTTAAAAAATACAAGACCAGTATAGACCTGTAGGTTAATTAGGGTTAATGTCTGATTAGCAACAGAAGGATAACAAATTGCTTTTGTTCTCTTGTTGAACAAACAACATGATATTTGCAAAGATAATATATAAATAACATCGTATTTTAATCTAATAAAGCTAAGTCTGGTCCTCTGGACATTCAAAAAACAAAGTCTGCTAAGTCTAAGTCTGGCTTTTTTAGATTTTTCTACCTGGATTATTGAGCATGCATCAGGGTATCGTATTTTAATGTAAATTTTCCAAAATTCCAAACATTTCTAGTACAATGTATGATGTAATTATTTTGTTTCTCCTGTTCTGCACATGCTCCAGTCTGGTGCCTTGTATTTTCACATGGTCTTTGGACGTCAGCTATGGGTCATCTGGCTTCATAGTTGTCTTTTTATCATCCAACCCAAATGAGTTACTGTGGGAACCAAACCCCATAGAAAATTAAACGTAAATCTCACAATCTTTCACAGCGGCTTCAGAAAACATAAATAAGACAAAGGGGGAGGGTAAAGGAGGGAGAGTGTGATGGAGATGAAGTGCTGATGGGATAATATTGGGCTGCAGCAGAGGTGAACTATGCAGAGAGGGGAAAAAAAGAGTGTTTGTTGTGAGACTCAGGGGAGGAATCGATCTACTGTCCTCCTGGCTGACTTTCTTTTTCCTGCAGTTCAGCAATGTATCGTTTTTCTCCCACACACACACACTCATTCCCAAGGCCTTGCTCTTTTTTGTGTGCTTTTGCTATTCAGTCTTTCTCTCCCATACTGTCCCAGATCAAACTCTGCCCCCCTCATCTTTCTGCCTGCTTTAAACCACCTCTCCCTTTCCAACAAATGCACACAGATACAGTCAGATATACTGTTCCTCTTTTTTCCTTTGGTTTCTGAAGTTCCCTGACTGTACTTCCACATGGGAACCCTCACCAGTCAGTGCACTTTCTATTGCTTATTTTTGTATTTACAAGGGGAGGGTTGAAAGGGTTGCAGCTACGAGCATCAAATCATCGGAGAATCTATTAAAATAAACCACATCACAAATAAACTGCGGTGGGCTAGATAGCTTGCCTCACACTCTGAGGTCCACCACAGTCTTCTGACTAGTTTCCATAAACTTTCAGACAGACTTCACTCTCATTCTTACACTCGTTAACACTTTATGTCTCACTCAGAAGTGGGTCAGTGTTTTTTTGACTGATGTGGAACAATGGTGGTCCATGTGTGGAAGCTGTATGCTCCAGCATAGATACCTGGCTAGATGTTTAGTTTTTATTGTATTTTATTGTAATAAGCACATTTGGGGCTTGGCTGTATTTCATAGAGCTAATGCGACCATCCCATATGCATCTCATAAACACAGGCAGCACAAGAGTTTGAGAAACAGGATGGTGAAAGTATTATTGGCCCGGCAATGGGAAAAAAAAAAAAAAAAGCACAGGGACCACAAATATTTTCAAGGCTGGACCATTGAGCAGTTCAGCTGTTAAGTAATGACGATGAAGTCCACTAAACTGTCTGTGTCTGGGTGGAGGAAGGTCAACTTTATATCTAGGTCACTCGTTAAAACGGTTTACATGTATAGAGTATTTACCCAACAATAACTTTTCTGGTCAGGGGGGACACTGATAAAACTTTCAGGAACAAAAGTTTGTCTGAAATGCAGTTTCCACTGAAACATATAGTCTTACATAAGGCTGTAGCCCCTTTCCACAGTTAAGTGGTACTTTTTATGTGTGAAAATAGAGTTTGAAGGGAAGGTTGAGGTTGATTGGTGATGCAGCTGTGAGTACACTGAACTGAGCTGTCCTTTAGTTATGCTGCGATAGACAATCTGCTGGAGGATAGTCTGACCACATTTCCTGACGTTGCTGTTGTCTGTACTCACTCTGCTCTCCATGTTTGTTTTTGTAATTATTTCTATCAGTAACATGTGTGGCAGCACGGTGGCGCAACTGGTAGAGCTGCTGCCTCTCGGTGAGCAGGTCCCTGGTTCAAATCCTGGTCCAGGGGCCTTTCTGGGTGGAGTTTGCATGTTCTCTCCGTGCATGCGTGGGTTTTCTCCGGGTGCTCCAGTTTCCTCCCACAGACAAAAACATGCATGCTAGACTGATTAGTAACTCTAAATTGTCTCTAGGTGTGAGTGAAAGAGTGAATGGTTGTTTGTCTCTGTGTCCCTATGATGGACTTGCAAGTAACCATCCAGGGTGCACCCCACCCCTCGCACAATGATTGCTGAACATGGGCACCGGAGACCCCCGTGACCCAAAAATGGAAGAAGCGGGTAAAGAAAATGGATGGATGGATTAACATGTGTTTTTCTTGGTCTTTCTTCCCATAGAAACTACATCTATACCAGTCATTTTGTGTTTGTCCGTCTCTTTCCTGTCCCCTCTAACCCCAACCAGTCGAAGCAGATGGTTGTCCATCCTGAGATTGGTTGTTCTGGCATTTTCTTCTTGTTAAAATAATAATAATAATAATAATGAATTCCATTTATAATGCACTTTTCATTAATAAAAATCTCAAAGTGCTAAAAGGGGTTCCTTTCCACTGTTGCCAATGTGCTGCTCATCGTAGAAGAGTGTCAAAAGATTTGACGCAGTCTGCTGACTTCTGTAGTTAAATAACTTTTACTACAAGTAATTTGCCATCTTATAATTTATGTTTTTGTGGCACTATATTAATAAACTAAACTGAACAGAACTGAATCAGCAGTGAAGGTAGTAACAGAGTTGAAAAGTGTTAAGTGGAAGGTTGTGCATTCATCAGACCACCCTTACCAGCCATGTTGCAGTCACAGGGCCTTTACCACGGTGTGAGCTTGATGGCCGATGTTGCACTGAGATGCCTCTTGTTTGTATGACTTTCCAAAATGTTACAGTTGACAGTAAAAATATCTTATTTATGCCAATAAGGCCAAACTACAGTGTGAAAATGGACTGCAATGCAACCAACCCAAACACACTCAACGTGCCAATAAGTAAAGCCTAAGCTTCACTTCCCAGACATAAAATGGGTTAAGGTTGCGGATAAATAACCCAGATCAGAGGCATATCTCAAGTTAGATCAGCGGCCACCAATTACTATGTCTGAATTCTTCAAAGGCATGATTTTGTGATGCTTGCGGACACATCCACCCTTGTGATGGCATATCAAGTGAGTTAACTTACTGCAATGCAAACGCTAGAGAGCACAAAACGCTAGGTGTGTGGGGATACAGAAGAAATGAACTTCAGAAGAGTACAACAAACACACAAAAGCATGATGGAAAACACTGTGCAGGACTTAGGAAGGTTTCCAGTAAACAGTGTCAGAACACTTTCGAGGGAACAAGTCGTCAGTTTTCTTCCACAGTCAAGTTAGCAGAACAGATTGACTGACAAGCAGCTGCAGTACATGAAGTTAACAAGGAGAGAGGGCTTCGTCTGCACGACGGGCAGCTTTAACTGCTTGATAAAGATCAGCCAGAGGAGTCGACGTTGTCTCTGAACAGAAAAAAATGGTCATGGTGAGTGACGCGGTATGAGCTCACGTGAACTTCAGAACTCCACATAACCAGATAAGCATGTCTTTGTGTGAACGATAAAACAACACTACTGAAAATGGCGTTGTATGAACTTGACTTCATGCAGTTGTGGTATACAGTATCTACGGATGCCTGAGTGAAAAGGCAGAGACCAGCCAACGTTTTAAAGTCAACAGCTGTTTTCTTCATTTGAAAATAGTCCCATTAACCAAGGACGTTCACATCATTGGTGCTGTCTCAGTACAATGCAGGGGTTAGGATTTGGGCCACAGGCCTAAAGTCTTTGAATCTTATCAGTAGTTAATAGAAAAAATGAAACATAACTCTAATGGAAACGATCCGTTAAACAATAAATGTTTATTTTTTGGTGTTAGAATAAAACTGCTGTCAGTTTAGCCTCCTATGTATTTAGTCTTCTAACACATATAAATTAGGGCTGCTTATAGCTAGATGTGGAAACTTATCATCACAATGTCAGTTTTTGCCCAGTCTATATTGCAAAGGACCGGTTGGCAATCCAGTGGACTCTCATTGCACTTGATGTTCATCGTTTGTTTAGGGGCGTCTACACAGTGACTTTTTTTGTGGACATGCACAAGTCATCAGACTTTATGTGCATGCTCCATGCCTTGTTTCCTGTCGTTGTATTTTAAAAAGCAGCATTACGTCACCACACACAGGTCTGGCATAGATACAGCATTGTGTGTTTCTGTGTTGATGAAGACTTCTTGAAACGGGGATATTTTTAGATGCTGGCTGAGATGCCAAAGTACACAGAGTGTTGTGAACGTTGAAAGAGAAGTGATGCTGTCTTTGCAATACTCAACAGTAATATCACATTTTTTTTTCTAATATTAAGCAGCCCTGTTATCTAGATAGCTCAACTGTTAACACAAATGTAAAGACATAAATCTTTTACATTAATTTAAAACAACATCAAGACGTGAGTCACTATTAGGAGAGTAGAGTCAGGTTATAATACAATGCTCATTTTAAAGCATTTTTACTCAAATGCCTTTTTTAAATTTACATCTCTCATGTTGTTACGTCTCTATAAAAAATTTAACAGGAACAGAAGCCCTCAGTCTAATCAATAATAAAAAAAAATTGGGGATTATGCACTCTTTCAGGAAAACACAGCATTATCTAATGATAATTGATGTACTGTATGTACCTCCACTGTAGCATTTGTATATACTGTACAGTACTGTACATCTATACAGTATGTGTGTGTACATACAGTATATGTTAGCCAAGGGACTAGAGCAGTTCTGCTTTTGGAAAAACACCATTTTGTGAGTAACGACTTTGAAGAGTTGTTATAAATGACTGACAGTCATTCCAATAATAACACGAGGTAACATAATGCAGCACACAGAGACCATAGACTGCAGACTTCATATATACAGTCAGTGTGCTCAGTGACCATATCAGGAAACTGCAGCTGGAGATGCTTCACTGACCCACTTTTACGAGAACTTTCATGTTACTGTTGAGACTGACCCAGACTAATAGCTGAAAATCTCCTGTTGCATTAAATAATGTGGGAAAACCTTTTTTTTACTTACAAGTAGGCATTTGATAAATTATAGTCATTAATTGTGGCTACATGATTAAATTCACAACTTGTTAATTTCTAAAATCCTAATCTTTATATTTATTTATTTATTTATTTATTTATTTATTTATTTATTTAGCCTAAAACATAATTTTACTGTCCTTCAGTACATATACAGTAGTTACCATATATCTATAAAGAGATAAATTATCCAGTGAAAAATACGTCCAAACGGCACCTCATGCGTACAGTACTTTATTTTACCAAGCACTTAGCCTATCCTAACACATTACCCTACATAATTATCAAAAAGCACATACATTCGGAGCCATAATGAAGGAAAAAAAGAGTTAATAACCTACCTACTGGTATGCTGGTGAAGCCGTTCCTCCGCCTGTTTGCATGTTAGCTTGGTGTCCCTCCAACATCTGAGGCTGCCTGTAGTTCGCGCGGTCCAGACTGTTACAGTAAGGCCTGTTAGCATGTTAGCTCTATACATTGGGAGCCATAATGAAGGGAAAAAAGAGTCAATAACCTACTGGTATGCTGGTGAAGCCATTTTTCTTCGTCCATCCGTCCCTCCGCTGTAATCTCCATTCCGTTTATGACGTAAAACCGCCGTTCATCTCCCAGTTCATGTATCCGAGTGCAGCAACCTCTGATCGGACACACGGTCTGTCCAAAGCCGGCTGTCTGTCCAGCTTGCTCCAACAAGTTTTGTAGCATCCGCAGCTAACCGGAAACTGCGTAAATCGGCTTCAAAATAATAATAATAATAATTTATTTATAAAGCCATTTAAAACAACCACAGCTGCAACAAAGTGCTGTACACATAAAATCAAGAACATTTAAACAGATAAAATAAGATTTTTCAAAAATTTTTTAATGAGATGCGTTACGTAACCCCGAAACGTCGTAAGTCGAGGCCATCGTAAGTCGAGGACTACCTGTATATGTGCATATATATATATATATATATATATATATATATATATATATATATATATATATATATATATATATATATATATATATATATATATATACAGGGAACCCCCGTGTTACGAACGAGTTCGGGACCTAAGAACGGTTCGCAGCTCGATTCTGCCGTAGGTAGGGGGTGAAAATTATTTAAAAAAAAATATTTATATTCATTCATTCATTCATTCAACCTTTATTTATCATGCTAACGGAGCGCGCGCACACATTTAAGCATGTACAGTAGTGTACTGTAATGTTAAACATTGCTATTCACATTTACAGAATAAATAAAAATATATTTTCTTACTTTGAGATGGTCAAAGCCGACATCTTAGGTTGCCATGCGTTGATTGTTGTCGGGCCGAGCAGCGCGGCGGCCGGCCAGTGAACCACCGCAGCTGCTCCAGACCTGTGTTAGCTAGCTGGCTAGCTTCTGCTAGCCAAGCCATGAGCTGGTGTTGGAGCGGCGGCGCGATCAATCTGCAGCTGCTGCTGCTGCCTGAGACATCCACAAAGTTCACAGAGACGTTTCCAGCTCGTAATTAATCCATATGAAGCCATCCTGGTCACCAGTCTTCGGCCGGCTCCCGTGTTAGCTTCTGGAGCTAGCCAGGCCAGAGCCTGGCCGGAGGTGTTCGCGCGGCGGCCTGGCACGATCAGCGATAAATCCGCTGCTGCCTGAGACATCCACAAAGTTCACAGAGACGTTTCCAGCTCGTAATTAATCCATATGAAGCCATCCTGGTCACCAGTCTTCGGCCGGCTACCGTGTTAGCTCCCGTGTTAGCTTCTGGAGCTAGCCAGGCCAGAGCCTGGCCGGAGGTGTTCGCGCGGCGGCCTGGCACGATCAGCGATAAATCCGCTGCTGCCTGAGACATCCACAAAGTTCACAGAGACGTTTCCAGCTCGTAATTAATCCATATGAAGCCATCCTGGTCACCAGTCTTCGGCTGGCTCCCGGGCAGCTAACCTAAAATGGCGTCCGGTGTTCTGTGACCGGAGACCCCAGTGACTGAACCTAAAATGGCGTCCGGTGTTCTACATTAATTTGTGACCGTGTAAACTGAAGACCTACTTCCTGTTGCCCAAGATTGCTCAAAAATGATCAGAAATGATCTTTTTTATCATAATTATTATTTATAAAGCCTTTAAAACAACCACAGCTGCAACAAAGTGATGTACACATGAAATTAAGAACATTTAAACACAAAAAAAAAAAAAATTTTTTTTTTTTAATACAGTAATTTCATATTTTTATTAAATATGATACGTTCGTAGGTCCCGTTGTTCGTAGGTCGATGGAGTCGTAAGTGGGGGGTTACCTGTATATATATATATATATATTTTTTTTTTATTATTATTTTTTTTTAATTTATTTAATTTATTTTAATTTATTTTTTTTTAATGGGAGATGTGTTGTAACCGCAAAACGTCGTAACTCGAGACCGTCGTAAGTCGAGGACTACCGGTATATATCATTGGATTTATGATAGCAGGGTTTCTGGTTTTTGGCACCGTCGGATACCTATGTTACCGGCTATTAAATAAGATGGCGGCAGCAGTTTCAGCCATGGAAAAGCTGCCGACCTTATGTGAAAGATTGGTTCATGCTTTGAGCACTCAGACTCAGCTGATTTACAAGCTCAGCCGTAACATGGAAGCGATTTATGAGAATCGTAGGCCACTTGCTGCTTCTGGGACTCGCTAGCATGTTGGGGATGACCTTAGACTAATCTAATAAGCACTGACCAGCGGAAACTTTAGCCCACAAATTTGGCCATTTTGGATATTGAAAGTACCAGTACCAAGGCTGATGAGAAATAACAGTACCTGCATAAAAAAAACAATACATTAATTTTAAAAAAATCGGTGTCTCATCTGAATCTGACTTCCCCGCTCGGTCTTGAACCAGGCCAACTTCTTAAATTTCTCCTGGGATGTGTGTAACCCCCCGAAAACCTCTGTGAATGCATATAAGCGGCTTGAAGACCTTTCTTTTCAACCGAGCATACTCTACCTCCTCATGATTCTACTTTTGATCTTAGTTGATACTGTTATTGATTTTACTTGTTTTATTACTTGTTTTATTGACATTTAATTCTGTTGCACTTTGTAGCACTTTGAGATTTTCATTAATGAAAAGTGCGTTATGAATTGAATTCATTATTATTATTATTATAAGAGCTGTACCAGCCGACACCAACATCTGATCAGGACTATGGTGCTATCTGGAAGTGCTTCATGGACAAATCTCACCGTTTTGTTGTCGCACATAATGTGTCTATAAATATGCTTGCTGGTAATTTTTTTTAATGTCTTAAATCGTGTCCTGACAAGGACAAGGTGTGAAGAGATCTTTTTTTGTAAACCGCTATCCTTTCCTCATGGTCTTTCCCCTTTTCTATCAAACAAATAAGGGGCCGCGCTTCCAGGAGCTGCAGCCACGTGCACTCCGCCCATCATTCGGATGACTGTACGGAATATAATCTTGCTGTTCTTCGGTACAATGATTATAAAGCGTATTGATATGGCACAAGTATTAAAAAAAAACTAAATTAAAACAAAAAACACAAAATAGGCATAATTCAACTACCGGTAAGTTTGAATGCAATCATTCCCAAATTATTTCCATTTCTCAGACATACTGTATACATTACTGTACTCCACATATTATTTTAAACTAATATTTTTTTCCTAAAACAAGTCATAATGGGGGAATTTTCAACACAGAGTTAATATTTTCAAACTCTTAATCTGAGAAGCTTCAAAATGATACGTAAATTATTTCAATTTGGCAATTCATCACCACAATTAAATGAAGAGATACATCAGCCAGCAGATTAAATTGCTAATTTTCAAAGAAAATAAGCATCATAAAACAACGGATTATTACTGAAGAAGACATACCTGGTACTCTAATTTGATCTAAAAGTAGATTATGGAGATTATATACATTTTAAGTTACTTGGATCGCTATATACCGTATTTTCCGGTGTATAGGTCGCACCTTTTTATGGTTTTTTCAAGGCCTGCGACCTATACACCAGTGCGACCTATATATGGCTTGTTATCACTTTCGGCGAAACAAATTTTTAAATCCAGCTCATTTCACAATTACGTTCATTTATTAAGGAAAAGTTCAGCTCAGACACATATTTGCTATAATTTTTATCAAACAAATAATTGTTTTTAAGTGTTAATCTTCTTAAAAGCCTTGCTGTGCGCTCCTGTGGCAGACATTTGCAGCAGAGCTAAACGTAGGTGCGACCTATCTAGGGATTTTTCCAATGTATTGGTGATAATTGGATGGTGCGACCTATACACAGGTGCGACCTATACACCAGAAAATACTGTAGTGGTTTTAAGGACTCATTTCTACGCAGATTCAGTTATGCACTGCATCTTGTGCTCGTTCTGACTCATTAGCAGCATAGATGATGACATAATTGTGATGTAATTGTGTGAGGCTTCATCATCCTCTTCGTCTCCTTCGCTCATCAGTTTCCTCTGGTCCTTTCCACACTGCATCTGTTGATTCTCTCTCGTCCTCCCCCCTAATTCCCTCCTTTCCCATCCATCTCACTGTGTGTGTGATCTCAGGTGTAGGACACGTGTGGGTGGAGGTCGGAGTAGGGGGGTGTTTTATTTATTGTATTTCTTCTTCTCTCCTGAACTGATGCAGTGACACTTTTACAGCCAGAAGAACCGTCTGCACTGAGCTCTCTGGGTTTGGTTGTTTGTTTCTGCTCTTGCTGGCCCAGCAAGCATGGAGGGGCTTGATGCAGTTACCTCAGGAGTGTTGGGCATCACTACGCCCCCTACCGACAAATTATGTTTTCACCAACAGCCAAAAGATGGATTCCCTGAAGACAAAAGGTTGTAGGCGGGGTTTAGAGACAGGGCCATCTGCCTGCTGTAGAAGGCCTCTGTAGAGAGAGAACCCCTTTTAAGGTCTGGATCAGCATTATTAATAAGTGGGTGGGCTTCTGTGGACAGCCACCTAATGTCTCATTAAATCAAGTTTTGTCCAACTATACTATGTATAATATACCAAGATTTATACTTGATTTGTACCACCATAGTGGTCTTGTGTTCTTGGTATATCCTAAAATTTGTCCAGTGTAGTGTATACCAAGATTTGTCCCACTATACCAAAGTCTGTCCTACAGATTATATGAAAATCTGTCCCACTTGTTTAAGATTTGTCTCACTATACTAAGATTTATCCCACAGATTACAACAAAGTCTGCCCCACTTATTATACAGAGATTTGTCTCATCATACCAAGATTTGTTCAAGTTAACAAAGATTTGTCACACTAAACCAAGATTTGTCCCACATATTACTGTATACCAAAGTTTGTCCCACTTAGGTTTGTCCCACTATACTAAAATGTGTCCTATTCTACCAAGATTTCTCCCACAATGCCAATATTTATCCCACAATACCAAGATTTGTCCCACTGACTATATAAATATATTTTCAATTATACAAATGTACCAAGATTTTTCCCCTTTATTATATATTACTGAGATTTGTCCCACTTATTATATTGAGATTTGTCTCATTGTACCAAGATTTGTCCCTTCTATTATACGGAGATTTGTCCCACTTAAGATTTGTCCCCTTTATTTTACATTACTGAGATTTGACCCACTTATTATATTGAGATTTGTCTCATTATACCAAGATTTGTCCCACTGACTAAATAAATATATTTTCAATTAAACCAAGATTTGTCCCCTTTATTACATTGAGATTTGTCTCATTATACCTAGATTTGTCCCACTGACTATAGAAATATATTTTCAATTTTCAATTATACAAATGTACCAAGATTTGTCCCCTTTATTTTACATTACTGAGATTTGAACCACTTATTATTCAAGGGTTCAATGAATCATTGATTTTTTTTAATTGTCATACCAGCTCACATTTGGTACAAAATTCAGGCTCAGGTCCCAGATCAAGAAGCCTAACAATTAACAAATAAATAAATACAAAAGAGTATATATATATATATATATATCAAAGTCAAAGTCAAAGTCAACTTTATTGTCAGAACTGCAATATGTACAGGACATACACAGGACCGAAATTGCGTTTCTCTCAGTCCCTCGGTGCAACAGTAACCATCTAAACACTAAACACTAAAACATTTAATACACATAAGCATAAAATAGTAAAAAAGTGTAACACTGTCCTGAGTTTTTTCATAATAGTATAAAAGTATGAAAATTTACACCAACACTGAAACACCAAACACCCCTAAAACACCAAACACCCAATGAACATAAGCATAAAATGAAATAATAAAAGTGTAATACTGTCCTGAGTTTTTGCATAGTAGTATAAAAAGTATAAAAAGTATATCTATAAAATAAACTGAAGGTTCTAGCATTGACATTTGCAAAGAGTATATATATATATATATATATATATATATATATATATATATATATATATATATATATATATATATATATATATATATATATATATATATATATATATATATATATATATATATATATATATATATATATATATATATATATATATATATATATATATATATATATATATATATATATATATATATATATAATATATATATATATATATATATATATATATATATATATATATATATATATATATATATATATATATATATATATATATATATATATATATATATATATATATATATATATATATATATATATATATATGTATATATATATATATATATATATATATATATATATAT
>JBBPBX010027813.1:26676-37038 GCA_038048925.1 Garcialebias charrua
TGTGTTAAGTTGGTTGGACTGGGTTGTTAGATTGTGTTAAGTTGGTTGGACTGGGTTGTTAGATTGGGTTAAGTTGGTTGGACTGGGTTGTTTGATTGTGTTAAGTTGGTTGGACTGGGTTGTTAGATTGTGTTAAGTTGGTTGGACTGGGTTGTTTGATTGGTTAAGTTGGTTGGACTGGGTTGTTAGATTGGGTTAAGTTGGTTGGACTGGGTTATTAGATTGTGTTGTTGGTTGGACTGGTTTGTTTGATTGGGTTAAGTTGGTTGGACTGGGTTGTTAGATTGGGTTAAGTTGGTTGGACTGGGTTGTTAGATTGGGTTAAGTTGGTTGGACTGGGTTGTTAGATTGTGTTAAGTTGGTTGGACAGGGTTGGTAGATTAGGTTAAGTTGGTTGGACTTGGTTGTTAGATTGTGATAAGTTGGTTGGACTGGGTTGTTAGATTGTGTTAAGTTGGTTGGACTGGGTTGTTAGATTGTGTTAAGTTGGTTGGACTGGGTTGTTAGATTGTGTTAAGTTGGTTGAACTGGGTTGTTGGATTGTGTTAAGTTGGTTGGACTGGGTTGTTAGATTGTGATAAGTTGGTTGGACTGGGTTGTTAGATTGTGTTAAGTTGGTTGGACTGGATTGTTAGATTGGGTTAAGTTGGTTGGACTGGGTTGTTAATTGTGTTAAGTTGGTTAGACTGGGTTAGTGGATTGGGTTAAGTTGGTTGGACTGGGTTGGTGGATTGTGTTAAGTTGGTTGGACTGGGTTGGATTATGTTAAGTTGGTTGGGCTGGGTTGTTGGATTGTGTTAAATTGGTTGGACTGGGTTGTTACATTGTGTTAAATTGGTTGGGCTGGGTTGATTGATTGTGTTAAATTGGTTGGACTGGGTTGTTAGATTGTGTTAAATTGGTTGGACTGGGTTGTTAGATTGTGTTAAATTGGTTGGACTGGGTTGGTGGATTGGGTTAACTTGGTTGGACTGGGTTGGTGGATTGTGTTAAGTTGGTTGGACTGGGTTAAGTTCGGGGGCTGGTTGCCCCCCATCTTGGTGCCTGTACGTTGGGGTTCACCCCGGTGAACGAGAGGGTAGCCTCCCTTCTCCTACGTGTGGGGGGACGGGCTCTGACTGTTGTTTGTGCCTATGCACCAAATGGCAGCTCAGACTACCCACCCTTTTTGGAGTCCTTGGAGGGGGTATTGGAGAGTGCGCCTCCTGGGGACTCCCTTGTTCTACTGGGGGACTTCAACGCTCACGTGGGCAATGACAGTGAGACCTGGAGGGGTGTGGTTGGGAGGAACGGCCCCCCTGATCTGAACCAGAGTGGTGTTCTGTTATTGGACTTCTGTGCTCGTCATGGATTGTCCATAACGAACACCATGTTTAAGCATAAGGGTGTCCATATGTGCTCTTGGCACCAGGACACCCTAGGTCGCAGTTCGATGATCGACTTTGTTGTCGTCTCATCTGATCTGCGGCCGCATGTCTTGGACACTCGGGTGAAGAGAGGGGCGGAGCTGTCAACTGACCACTACCTGGTGGTGAGTTGGCTCCGATGGTGGGGGAGGATGCCGGTCAGACCTGGCAGACCCAAACGTATTGTGAGGGTCTGCTGGGAACGTCTGGCAGAGTCTCCCGTAAGACGGAGCTTTAACTCCCACCTCCGGGAGAGCTTTGAACACGTTCCGAGGGAGGCGGGGGACATGGAGTCCGAGTGGGCCGTGTTCCGCGCCTCTATTGTCGAGGCAGCTTATCGGAGCTGTGGCCGCAAGGTTGTTGGTGCCTGTCGTGGTGGCAACCCTCGAACCCGGTGGTGGACACCGGCAGTGAGGGATGCTGTCAGGCTGAAGAAGGAGTCCTATTGGGCCTTTTTGGCTTGTGGGACCCCGGAAGCAGCTGATAGGTACCGGCAGTCCAAGCGGCATGCGGCTCGGGTGGTTGCTGAGGCAAAAACTCGGGCGTGGGAGGAGTTCGGAGAGGCCATGGAGAATGACTTCCGTACGGCTTCGAGGCGATTCTGGTCCACCATCCGGCGTCTCAGGGGGGGAAAGAGGTACGCGACCAACACCATTTATGGTGGGGGTGGCGTGCTGCTGACCTCAACTCGGGATGTTGTGAGTCGGTGGGCGGAATACTTCGAAGACCTCCTCAATCCTACTGGCACGTCTTCCACTGAGGAAGCAGAGCCTGGGGACTTTGGGTCGGGTTCTCCGATCTCTGGTGCTGAGGTCGCCGAGGTGGTTAAAAAGCTCTGCGGTGGCAAGGCTCCGGGGGTGGATGAGATTCGCCCGGAGTTCCTTAGGGCTCTGGATGTTGTAGGGTTGTGTTGGCTTACGCGACTCTGCAATATCGCGTGGACATCGGGGGCAGTTCCCTTGGATTGGCAGACTGGGGTGGTGGTTCCCCTATTCAAAAAGGGGGACCGTAGGGTGTGTTCCAACTATAGGGGGATCACACTCTTAAGCCTCCCTGGTAAGGTCTATTCAGGGGTTCTGGAGAGGAGGGTCCGTCGGATAGTCGAACCTCGGATTCAGGAGGAGCAGTGTGGTTTTCGTCCTGGTCGTGGAACACTGGACCAGCTCTACACCCTCAGCAGGGTCCTGGAGGGTGCGTGGGAGTTTGCCCAACCAGTTTACATGTGCTTTGTGGACTTGGAGAAGGCATTCGACCGCGTCCCTCGGGGGGTTCTGTGGGGGGTACTCCGGGAGTATGGGGTACCAGGCCCTTTGATAAGGGCTGTTAGGTCCCTGTACGACCGGTGTCAGAGCTTGGTCCGCATTGCCGGCAGTAAGTCAGGCTCGTTTCCGGTGAGAGTTGGACTCCGCCAAGGTTGCCCTTTGTCACCGATTCTGTTCATAACTTTTATGGACAGAATTTCTAGGCGCAGCCAAGGTGTTGAGAGGATCCGTTTTGGTGACCTTAGAATCGCTTCTCTGTTTTTTGCAGATGATGTGGTCCTACTGGCTTCATCAGTTCGTGATTTACAACTTTCACTGGAGCGGTTTGCAGCCGAGTGTGATGCGGCCGGGATGAGGATCAGTTCCTCCAAATCCGAGGCCATGGTCTTGAGCCGGAAAAGGGTAGCATGCCCTCTCCGGGTCGGGGAGGAGGTCCTGCCCCAAGTGGAGGAGTTTAAGTATCTCGGGATCTTGTTCACGAATGAGGGAAAACTGGAGCGTGAGATCGATAGGCGGATAGGTGCAGCGTCCGCAGTGAAGCGGGCGCTGTACCGGTCTGTCGTGGTGAAGAGAGAGCTGAGTCAAAAGGCAAAGCTCTCAATTTACCGATCGATCTACGTTCCCACCCTCATCTATGGTCATGAGCTTTGGGTTATGACCGAAAGAACAAGATCTCGGATACAAGCGGCTGAAATGAGTTTTCTCCGCAGGGTGGCTGGACTCTCCCTTAGAGATAGGGTGAGAAGCTCAGTCATCCGGGAGGGACTCGGAGTAGAGCCGCTGCTTCTCCACATCGAGAGGAGCCAGTTGAGGTGGCTCGGGCATCTGGTTAGGATGCCTCCTGGACGCCTCCCTGGTGAGGTGTTCCGGGCATGTCCCACCGGGAGGAGACCCAGAGGAAGACCCAGGACGCGCTGGAGGGACTATGTTTCTCGGCTGGCCTGGGAACGCCTTGGGATTCCCCCAGAGGAGCTGCTCCAAGTGGCTGGGGAGAGGGAAGTCTGGGCCTCCCTACTTAGGCTGCTACCCCCGCGACCCGACCCCGGATAAGCGGAAGAAGATGGATGGATGGATGGATGGACTATGAACATCCGTTCAGGGTTGGTGTTCTTAAATGAAGTCATTTTAATCCTGAGCCGGTGGTCGTGAATTATTAAATCAGCGTGCTGTTGGTTTTTGCTGGACCTCCAGCACCTCTCATCCACGATGCATGGTCTCAGTGGTTCTGGTGTTTGGAGCAGATGTGTGGACACTGGTGGGAGTTGTTTTCAGGACCAGCTGGATTATCAGCCTGTTTTAAAGAACTGCTGGATGAGTTCTCCTCACAGGACGAAGAATGTCAACAGCTCGGGTCTCATCCTCTCCGCCTCCCAGCTGCTGGACGTGCGATAGCTCAAGTCCACCTGAGAGCCAGTCTGGCATCAGTTTTCAGCTGAAGTCACACCTGAGAGCCAGTTTCAGTTTCAGTCTGACAGCTAAGACGATGAGGCAGAGCTGTTGCTTTGCTTTTACTGTGCACCGTCTCGGTTTGTCAGCAAAATATTGCACAAACTGCTGCTCAACCTGTCATTCAACATACTGATATCCAAGATGGCTGCCACATATGTCCCTGCTGTGTTTCACATGTTGCTCTGCTTCCTGTGTGCAGTTGTACAGCGTGGCCCAGCCTGTGTGTGTAAACAAAAGAGAGAACTGTATGTTCCATATGCTCAGACTGGAGCCCCGCCCACAGCCACATGGCCTTCTCTGGTCTGCAGCTGGCGTCGCCTCACACGTCACGTAGCTGCTTTTGGATCTTGTTTTTCTGACGTTTGTGTTTTTAAAAGTGCCTGCAGGCGGCGGAAACCTGAAAACTTCAGCACGAAACAAACACGAGCAGACAAACACCAAGCTGCATCTTAGAGTGGCACAACATCAGCTAAAAGGAGCAAAACATCAGCTACAAGGAGCAAAACAGTAGTTAAAAAGAGCAGAACATCAGCTAAAAGGAGCAAAATATCTGCTAAAAGGAGAAAAACATTAGCTAGAAGGAGAAAACATCAGCTAAAAGGAGAAAAACATCAGCTAAAAGCAAAAAAACCATCAGCTAGGAGCAAAACATCAGCTAAAAGGAGCAAAACATTAGCCAAAAGCAGTAAAACATTAGCTAAAAGCAGTAAAATATAGGCTACATTGGCAAAACATCAGCTAAAAGGAGCAAAGCACTAGCTAAAAAACCAAAACATCAGCTAAAAAGAGCACAACATCAGCTAAAATTAGCAAATATCAGTTTAAAGGAGAAAAACATTAGCTAAAAGGAGCAAAACATTAGCTAAAAATAGCAAAACATCAGCTAAAAGGACCAAAACATCAGCTAAAAAGACCAAAACATTAGCTAAAAGGAGCAAAACATCAGCTAAAAGGAGCAAAACATCAGCTAAAAGCAAAAAACCATCAGATAGAAGGAGCAAAACATCAGCTAAAAGGAGCAAAACGTTAGCCAAAAGCAGTAAAACATTAGCTAAAAGCAGTAAAACATCAGCTAAAATTGGCAAAACATCAGCTAAAAGGAGCAAAGCACCAGCTACAAAAGCAAAACATCAGCTAAAAAGAGCAAAACATCAGCTAAAATTAGCAAATATCAGTTTAAAGGAGCAAAACATTAGCTAAAAGGAGCAAAACATTAGCTAAAAATAGCAAACAGATAAAAGGACCAAAACATTAGCTAAAAGGATTAAAGCACCTGCTAAAATGAGCAAACCATCAGCTAAATGGAGCAAAACATCAGCTAAATGGAGCAAAACATCAGCTAAAAGGAGCAAAGCACCAGCTAAAAGGAGCAAAGCACCAGCTAAAAGGAGCAAAGCACCAGCTAGAAAGAGCAAAACATAAGCTAGAAGGAGTAAAGCAAATAATCAAAATACTAGCTTAATAAAAGCTAAACATAAGATAAAAGAAGCAAAAACTAGCTAATAAAAGCAAAACACCAGCTAAAAGTATAATCTGTTATCTAGAAATTAATTGCTGGCTAAAAGGTAAAAGAAGCAAAACACAAGCTTACAGCAAAAAGAGCAAAATGTAGCTAAAAGAAGCAGACAGCTAACTATAGTCAAAATGCTAACTAAAATAAAAAAAAAAAAGAGGCAAATAATTAAACTGCATTAGAAACATTACCGGTAAGCTAACAAATGCAGCAAAACTGTGGCTAAAATGTAAACATAGCAAAATGCAAATGAAAACCGTTAAAACTTTTTTTTTTCATTTACCCTTTATTTATACAGGTAGTCTCATTGAGCCACGAGAACTCATTTTCAAGAGAGACCTGTTAGGTGGTGGGGGTTGGGGATCCAGGGTGGGGCGAATGAGGGTGGAGGCAGGTGTGAGTGTTTCACCTTTTTCCACCCTCATTTTTTTATGTTGTCTGTACTGGGGCTTGAACCGGTGATCTTCAGGTCCACCGTCTCTAACCACTGCGCCACCACTCCCCCAACTGTTGAACCTTTAAGAAGAGCTAAAGTCTTTTTCCCCTTTGAAAACTATCTGAAATTAGTATTATGTACATGTACTTGTTTTTATAGCTAGTTTTTTTTAAAGTACCTGTTTTTATAGCTTGACATTTTCTTTTAACTGTGTATATTTTTTGGCGTTGTATTTGCTGCTGCCTCTTGGCCAGGTCTCCACTGAAAGAGAGGTTTTTAATCTCAATGATTTTTTAAAATCCTGGTAAAATAAAGGTAAAATAAATTTAAAAAAGTAATGATCAAAGGAGACCTCAAACATACGGTGGAGCTTTAGGGCCATGCTAAGGAAACAAAGGTTACATTACGAACGAGAATAAAGTCAAAATATTACAAGAGGCGGCCGTGGCGTAGTGGTAATGGCAGTCGTCCCCCGATCGGATGGTTGGCGGTTCGAATCCCGGTTCCCCACACCATGTGTCGTTGTGTCTTTGGGCAAGACACTTAACCCCGAGTTGCTCCCGGTAGGACTGGAAAGCACCTTGCATGGTAGTCTGCCGCTACCGGTGTATGAATGTGTGTAGCACTTTGAGATTTTCACTAATGAAAAGTGCGTTATGAATTGAATTCATTATTATTATTATTATTATTAAGAAGTCGTAGTATGAAGAGAATAATATATGAGAATAATTTTTAAATACTCCGAGAATAAAGTAGAAATAATATGAGAACAAAGTCGTAATATTATGAGAATAAAGTCGTAGTATTACGAGGATAAAATCATATTACAGTACAAGAAGGAAGTCAAAGTACCGGTATTACAAGAATAACGAGAATAATTTCAAAATATTACAAGAATAAAGTAGAAATAATACAAGAGTCCTTGTATTACCATAATAAACTCGAAAAATTACCAGAATAAAGTCCTAGTATTACTAGAATGAACTCGTAGTATTACGAGAATAAACTTGTAATATTACCAGAATAAAGTGTTAATATTATCAGAACTCCATCACGAAAAAGCAGTATTACAACTGCGGTAAAATGATGATTTTATTTCAGGGCAGCACGGTGGCACAACTGGTAGAGCTGCTGCCTCTCAGCAAGAAGGTTGCCGGTTCAAATCCCGGTCTGGGGGCCTTTCTGGGTGGAGTTTGCATGTTCTCCCCGTGCATGCGTGGGTTTCCTCCGGGTACTCCGGTTTCCTCCCACAGACCAAAAACATGCATATTAGGCTGATTGGTAACTCTAAATGGTCCATAGGTGTGAGTGAGAGAGTGTATGGTTGTTTGTCTCGTTTGTCTCTGTGTGGCCCTGTGATGGACTTGCGACCCGTCCAGGGTGTACCCCGCCCATCGCACTGTGATTGCTGGATATGGGCACCGGCGACCCCCGTGACCCAAAAATGGAAGAAATGGGTAAAGATAATGGATGGATGGATAAAAGCTAAAAACAAAAACAGAGCCTGTCTGCTAATGTGTACTACTACTACTACTACTACTACTACTACTACTACTACTACTACTACTACTAGATGATGATGATGATGATGATGATGATGATGATGATGATGATGATGATGATGATGATGATGATGATGAATTCAATTTATAACGCGCTTTTCATTAGTGAAAATCTCAAAGTGCTACACACATTGAATGCTACATACATTCATACACCGGTAGCGGCAGACTACCATGCAAGGTGCTTTCCAGTCCTACCGGGAGCAACTCGGGGTTAAGTGTCTTGCCCAAGGACACAACGTAAAAAAAAAACAATGTAAAAAAAAAAAAGCTTCTGTTTTTTTCATTCAACCTTTACTTCTACAGGTTAGTCCCATTGAGCCTCGGGAACTCATTTACAAGAGAGACCTGATTTTAACAGAGATGACAAGAGAGGAAGATTGAAAGATTTCTTTATTTTATACGTTTTCTTTGTTTATAATGATTTTTAAGTATAAAAAAACAAAAAACTTTCTGAATGAGCTGAAGATTCTGATTTGAATGCTCAAAAAATGCAGAAGTTATACACAACAAAGATACAAAAGAAACAACGAATAATAAAGAGAAACAGGACCACTATACGGTAGTGTGATGAAGGCACCCAGAGGACACGTCTGTCTGACGGGACAAACCTGTCTCCTGCTTCATCCTCTAAGCATGAACTGAAATAGAAGCTTAAATTCTATTTCAGGGTGATAAACCCCGGCTGCATTCAAGGAATCAGTGAGCAGGAAGTTTCAGAAATATCTTCTGTGGACAGCTGAAGACCAGGACAGCTGAAGACCAGGACAGCCGAAGGCCAGGACAGCTGAAGACCAGGACGGCCGAAGGCCAGAACAGCTAAAGGCCAGGACAGCTCAAGGCCAAGACCTGGATAGCCAAAGGCCGGAACAGCTGAAGGCCAGGACAGTTCAAGGCCAGGACAGCTGAAGGCCAGGACAGCCGAAGGTCGGAACAACTGAATGTCAGGACAGCCAAAGGTTGGAACAGCTGAAGGTCAAGACCAGGACAGCCAAAGGCCAGAACAGCTGAAGGCCAGGACAGTTCAAGGCCAGGACAGCTGAAGGCCAGGACAGCCGAAGGTCGGAACAGCTGAAGGTCAGGACAGCCAAAGGTTGGAACAGCTGAAGGTCAAGACCAGGACAGCCAAAGGCCGGAACAGCTGAAGGCCAGGACAGTTCAAGGCCAGGACAGCTGAAGGCCAGGACAGCCGAAGGTCGGAACAGCTGAAGGTCAGGACAGCCAAAGGTTGGAACAGCTGAAGGTCAAGACCAGGACAGCCAAAGGCCGGAACAGCTGAAGGCCAGGACAGCCGAAGGTCGGAACAGCTGAAGGTCAGGAGAGCCAAAGGTTGGAACAGCTGAAAGCCAGGAGTGCCGAAGGCTGGAACAGCTGAAGGCCAAGACCAGGACAGCCAAAGGCAGGAACAGCTGAAAGCCAGGACATTTGAAAAGTTTGAGACGGAACAAATCTGACTGGATGATGTCAAAAGCGGATTGCAAAAGCTGGAAAACTTTAACAAATGTTTCAGCTCTACAGTAAACAACGTCAGGGATGCTCTGACCTACATTACCTATGTAGATTGTGTTGTGAACAGGGTGGGTCTTGAGACTAAGCCTTGTGGTGCACCACTGTTAACCTTTAACTTTAAGAGGTACATTATGTTGAACACATTGCCTCCGATCTGAGAGATAGTTAGTGAACAAACCAATGGTGTGATCTGAGAAACAGATTTCTGAGAGCTTATGACACAAGATGTCATGATGATCCACAGTGTCAGAAGCTTTAGACAGGTCTAAAGTGCAAAGTTAACCAGAACAAATAAAACAAGAAGTTTTCAACAACAACAACAACAACAACAACAACAACAACAACAACAACAACAACAACAACAACAACAACAACAACAACAACAACAACAACAACAACAACAACAACAACAACAACAACAACAACAACAACAACAACAACAACAACAACAACAAACAACAACAACAACAACAACAAACAACAACAAAAAGGAAAGAAAGTGTGTCCTTTGGAGTGATCAAACTGATTCTGCAGCTTTCATAGGCCTGCACTGTTAGAGACGTGGACTGATGCTGCCCCCTACTAGTTAGGAGCGTTTATACAACCGACTTAGTTTCATGTTACAAACTGTTATTTTTTTATTTACGTGTATCACTCCACATTTCTTACCAGACTTTTATACAGAGACAATCTTTTGTTGAGTTGAAGACCTTTTGATCAAACTTGACAAAATGTGTACAACTCATGTTATGTCACAAGGTTTCACGTTCAGAGTGTTGTGAACAACCATCAGCTACTACCACCACACATTTTGTCTCAATAGCTGTAAAATTTATTAAATAATAGCCATTTTGGGTTGGCTATTGTCAATTAGCTGTGGCAGCCATCTTAAATTGGATCGATTCCAAAAGTAAAACAAATGTACAGTAGTTAAACATTCAGTGATTATTTCCTGACAGTTTCATTCAAATCCATCCAGTGGTTCATAAAATATTTTTCTAACAGACAGATAAAAGTAACTTAAAATAAGCTATGGCAAAATAATAAGAATATATACAATATATACAGTAAATATATACAGTATATACAGTATATATATATATATACATATATATATATATACACATATATATACATATATATATACATATACATACATATATATATACATATATATATACATATACATACATATATATATACATATATATATACATATACATAC
>JBBPBX010027814.1:0-14578 GCA_038048925.1 Garcialebias charrua
TCATAGAAAGACAAACAATAACGACACGCTCCATTCATAATCCCGATGCACACTCTATACCCCCCAGGTCCAAGACATGTACCTGCTCCCTACATGGGGCAGCCCACATCCAAACCCAGGAGGTAGGCCCATTCATTCTGGGGTGGAGAGTAGCAGACATCCAAGATCCGGCCCACCCCACGCCCCGCCGACAGGACAGGACAGGACACTCGAGCCCAAGCAGCCCCAGGGGGAGCGCACTGCCAGTCCCGCCCGCGGCAACCCCGCAGGCCCCGAACCCCCCCACACCCCAGCACAACCCCTGACGGCCCACCCCCAGAATGTCCGCCAGGCAACCAGGGGGGTAAGAGAAAAATAAATAAATAATATATATATATAAATAAATACATAAATAAATAAAATTGAAATTAACAAATCAAGACCCCGACACACACACCCCCGTCCCCAAATGTACTGTTGGTGAGTGTTGTTCTAAAGTGTACTTAAAAAGGAAAGAGAAGGAGCAAAGGCTGGCATTATACCAGTTTCCCCTCCACTCCAACTCTAACCCAAGCCCTAATTGTCTAAATGCATAATGTTGAGTGAGCATAGGCATGGGGGTGAGATTGGTGTCATCCCGCCACCCATAGCCATAGTACTCAATCCATTCCCTATATGTGACTTTTATGAAGAAGTTTATGAATGAATGTCTAAAGTGTAAATAAAATTGAGTCCCAGGTGTTCTGAACAACAGAGATGTAGAACCATCGCAGCACACCCGAGACTCAAATTCCCTACATGTATTAATTTAAGATGAAGAGGGCGGAGGTGCGTGTTGAGGGATGGGGAGAAAAATATCTGCAGGAACAGTGCTCCCACAGCGAGTCAGCTCCCCCGCTGACCCTGCGTACCCCCCCAGCTCGCCAAGGTCCACCCAAGGAGCGAGGAAAAAGAAACACCTCTCCGACCGCCAGGCCATTGAGCCAAGACCAGAGAGGACACGGCCCCGAGGGCCGCCAACAGCAGAACCAACAGCCCACACCCACCAGGGCCGCCGTGACCCCTGCGAACCGCAGTCAGCCCGCCGTCCAAGAAGACACAAAATCCCACATGGACGACACGGCCAAGAGCGCCCGCCCAACCGCCGACAGAGCCAGGAAGCACCAAGAACAGGCCCCAACCAGGGCCCGCACACCGGCCAAGCATGTCCAAGACCATCATCAAGGGCATCCACTTAATCCCCACCCCAGAAGAAATACTATACCCACCCTTCATATTTACAACTTTCAGAACACATAACACATTAGACACCCAGGCTGGGTTTGCCCGCCCCCTCCCATTGGCCACCAGTCACGCCCCCAGACACCCACCCCCCAGCATATGAACCCCCAACCCACCAGCGAGCCGAGAGCCCCCGGCCAGAGCCGGGCACCAGAGCGCCAGCCAGCCCATAGCCCGGCGACCCGCCCGCCAGAGCCCAAGACCCCCGACCCCCACCAGGCCCAAGCCCGGGGACGACACGCCCCCAGAGTCCCAAGCCTCCGGCACCCGCCCCGAAACCACCCCAGCACAGCCGGGTCACCGACCGGCGACCCATGACCGCCGCCACCGACCACCCGAGGGCCCGCATGCCGTCCCTAGCAGATATCCCCCAGAACCCCCCCGGTCCTCCCCAGGTCGAAGACAAGGTCCTCCCCGCCCAAGCAGCCCCAACCCCCCGGCGCCCCAAACCCCAACCTCCCCCCCTCCAGTCCCAATGCCCCACAAGGCCACATCCCAGACCCCCCACCCTCACTACGTAACGGAGCCGATCAAAGAATGCCAAATAGATTGATCCAATGTGTCGGCAGATGCTGTTTCAAGACTAATATGATCTAACAGAAGATTTTTATACTGATTAATGCTAAGATTATTTTTATTTTTCCAATTTACGAGTATGGTTTTCTTTGCGATGCATAAGGCAGTGAAAAGCATATAGGATGTATTTTTTTCTAGTATAACATCTTCAAAGATACCCAATAAGCAAACAGATGGAGAGAGTGGGAACCCTACCCCACCGATTGCTGAGCATGTATGAATAAAGCTTTCAGAAAGGGATGGCTTCCTTCACCTCCTCTCAAACCATCTGTCATCTCTATTCAAACTAAGAACATTTTGGTCCTCCAGTTTGAGAGGAGGTGAAGGAAGCCATTTATGCCAAATGAGAAAAACGCTTGGATCTGGTAAGGTTCAGGCTTACTAATAAACTTATGAACAAATATGACTGCCTTGAACCATGGGTGGACTGTCCATCGGGACTACTGGGCCATTTCCTGGTGGCCTGGCCCGCTCAGCGATTGCTGAGGGGCTGGACCAAAGGCTTGGTTCGGGTCACGTTTGTTTATTTTAAATAAACAATCCGTGCCACTCACTCAGCTATCTGCCACACAAGCTCCCTGAGCAGTAGAGATGGGGGAAAGATAGAACCCACCCAACCCCTTCAAAAAGAGAAAGGAGGGGAACCCCAGACCCCCATCCCCACCCCAACCCAAAAGGAAGAATAATGGATGGATGGATGGATGGATGAATAATTATTGGGTTTGCATCTAAAACTAATTAAATTTAGAAGTCAACACCAATCAAGATGGCTGCTACCACAAAACAAACTTGACCAACACAAAAGTTGGTCTAACTCCAAAATTTAACAGATAATGACAAATATTTGATGGGTTAGCATCCGAGCCTGATCTAAGTGCTAAAAGATTGCACAGAATCTGTGTTAAAACGGCCAATACGTTTAGAATCAACTCTGTCTGTTGGCAAAGATATTTCAAGAAAAATGGAACAAATTTCAATGAAACTTTCAGAAAGTAATTACTGGACTGATATCTATAATTTTTTTAATTTAGTTGTTAAACCCAAATCAAGATGTCCACCACAGCTGACTAAATTCAGAAAATCCAACAATGACTGTAACCCAGGCAGTTTTTTCAGCTGTTAAGCCAAAGCTTGGCCTGGTAGTAGTTGAGACTGATTCTCATCTTATTAGTGCTGACTGCATGACATCTTTATTTAAACCTTGTTGATGTCCACCATATTCGCCTGTTAGCCAAAAAAAAAAGAAAGAAAGAAAAAATCTAAACAACTGGATGGATAATGAACTTTCAAAAAATAATAATCAGTTATACTTTCACAAGTGATTACCTTTTTGAGTCACCTTAGCTAACGAAAAATTGTTTCAACTTCACAACACAAGCGCCAACAGATCAGTTTAATGTTATTTTTAATATTTACACAAAACAGCAAAATTTCTAAAGTCTTCGTCTAAAGTTGTTGGTGTCAGCCTCCCCACCATCACAGACATCTACACCTCCAGATGCAGGAAGAGGGCCACCTGCATCATGAAGGACCCCACTCACCCAGCACACACAGTTTTTGCCCCGCTCCCCTGAGGCAGGAGGTTGAGGAGCATTAAGTGTAGAACCACTATACTGAGGAACAGCTTCTACCCTGAGGTGCAACACAATTGCTATGGGAATTGCGCCCTTGCGTGGATCACCTGAAGCAAAGGTGGGCGGATGAACGCTAGGGAGCGCTAAAGCGCTATTCCGCTTACAGTGGACCTAAACTTTTTGTCAGCGTTTTTGTGAATTGACTAACTTTTATAATTCATAAGCGGATTTGTGCTATTTTTATTTAAAATGCAGTACCGCTAATAACTAATTATCTATCAGTAAAAACCAATAAACTTATTTACAAGCTCTTATGCTGCTTGTTTTACCTTTTTCCCCACCGTAAACAGCAGAGAGGAGGAAAGGGTGTGAGGGGGAGGGGGGCAGAGCTGAGAACAGACTCGGCTCTACCATGTAGGTAAATGCCTGGGGGTCCCATTTCAGCAGTGGCCCCGGCCCCGCCTCGCCCCGTGCAGTCACCTACATCACTAACATTGATCCTGCTTGTTAATGTACATTTAACATAAAAATAATTATAGTTACGATGAAAACGATCATTAAATACGCAATAAAAAAAACGGTCGATTTCTTTATCCCCCTACTAAAAATGGACTATTCCATGTTGATGACAACTTCCGGGTCAGTCGTGAACTCGAGGGCTAGTTCTGTGGCTAGCTGTTTGTGCTGGGTACTTGGATAAATCCGCAGACAACCCCGCTGTTTCAAGCCAAATAAACGTGGCCGGATGATTTTATTGTGTGTTTTGTGATGACCATTCGACGGTGAGTCGTTATTTTCATGTATTTTAGTTACTTTTCATTAAATCTGTTGACTACCTATAGACGCTAACTCTGTGTCTGCCGGCTGGTTGTGCTGGGTTACTAATGGATAAATCCGTAGACAACCCCGCTGTTTCAAGCCAAATTAACGTGGCCGGATGATTTTATTGTGTCTTTTGTGTCGACCATTCGACGGCGAGTCGTTAGTTTCATGTATTTGGGTTACTTTTATGTATAAATGCGGTGGCGACACACCCGTGTATTTGAGATTTAAACGTGGTTTTAGGGATTAAAAGATCATTCTATTTTTTGTTAATTTCGTGGCCGAATAGAATATATGTACGTAAAGTATTAAATAAATCCTTTGATTTTTGTAATTTCATCCTTTTAGGATCATTTTTGTTACTTTTCAGTTGGCAGTGTAGTGCAAATATTGATAACGCTGCCGGCTATATATAAATATATATATATATATAATATAGAAATATATAAATAGCGGATTAGATTAGCTTCCCCTAATTTTCATAAGACATTTGTGCTTTTGAAATTGTGGACCTAAAAAAATTAATAAGCGTTTTAGAAATTGTGGAACTAATTTTTTAATTAGCGGTGCCCATCTGTGACCTGAAGTAATACAATCACGCCTTGAACAAGGGAGGTGGGCGTCAGCGTCACCACAGAGGCCCCGCCCTCTTGGTATAAAGACGTGTGCGCCCATCTATCTTTCTCCAAGTGCACTTCACCGAGCTTGGGCATTGAAAGGGCAAACATGTGTTGCACCTCGTTCCCTTCCTTCAGGGAACATGAGTTATGGTGCATAACTTTCAGTTCCCTTATCAGTCAGGTTCACTCAGTGCAACACAATTGCTATGGAAACGTAATTCATTCACGCCCTTGAAAATGCTCTGGAAAATGCATGCTTGTGAGAACTTCTGCCTTTATACTTTAGGTGTTTTGGCTGTTCTCTACTGTGTGTTAGAGAAGACAGCTTGAGTGACATCACATGCAGTGACATCCAAACTGTAGTGTTTTGCAAACATGTTTGTTGAACTCCAGTTGGCAGCAGCACAGATGTCTGCCACTGGTACACCCTTAAACAGAGCCCATGAGGCAACCAGGCCTCGAGTGGAATGGGCGTGTACCCCAGAGGGCACCTGTTGACCTTTGCTGCTGTATGCCCTTTTAATGGCCTTAGTCACCCAATGTGAGAGGCGCTGTTTGAAAGAGCTCTGCCAGCAGCAGGATTGGCAAAATATACAAACAGCTGGTTTGTTTTCCTCCAACTGATAGTTCTGTTGATGCAAATACTCAAGGCCCTGACAGGACAGAGTGCATTCAACCTTCTCTGTTCCTCAGTGAGGACAGGCTGGGGAGGAAACGCAGAGAGCTCAAAGTCCAGACTTCTGGGATTTAAAGTTGGAACCTTTGGGACATATGCGGAGTTGGGACGCAGGGTGACCTTTGACCCGTCAGGGGCAAACCTGGTACACATTGGGTGCATAGATGAAGCGTGGAGGTCACCCACACGTTTAGCTGAGCAAAGAGCTAGGAGCAAAGCAGTTTTATAAGATAACAAGTCTATCTTAATGCTGCTAAGAGGCTCAAACGGAGGCTCACACAGAGCATCCAGGACTAACTGGAGTCTGGGGCCAAGGTTCTGCTAAGGGGCCTCTTCCTCAGTACACCCTTCATGAAACGTATCATGAGGGGGTGTGCGCCGGGAGTTTTACCTCCCCAGCCTTTGTGACACGCCGAGATGGCTGACAGGAAGACTTTAATAGTAGAAAAGGAGCAGCCTTTTTCCAGCAGGTCCTGTAAGAAAGTGAGGAGCTGTACCAGGTCACAGGAATATGAGATAATATTCCTTTCTAGATACCAGGCCTCAAAAACATGCCATTTGTAAGCATAGAGAGTCTAAGTTGACTGAGCTCTCGCTCCCTGTATAGTATTAATGACGTTACCGGGGAGGCCGGAGGCCATCAGCCGGTTCCTCTCAGCGGCCAGGCTGAGAGTTGCCACAGATCTGGACGTGGGTGAAGGAGCTGCCTGTGGGCCTGAGTCAGCAGGTCCCTGTGGGGGGCAGTTGCCATGGAGTCCCTGACAACAGTGAGATCATTTCTGGGAACCACGGTTTCTGTGGCCATCTTGGAGCTATATCAGGGAGAGAGCTCCCCTGCGTACACTAGGGGTTGAACGAGTACATAATTTTTAAACTCAACATTAACATAAATAAGCTAGATTAGTACTCGAGTAGTCGATGATGTCATAGATGCAAAATAAATAAATATATAAAAATGCATAAAAACTTTATTATTTACCAAAAAAAATACCAACAAAACATTGGAAGCATTTATTATGCTCCTATCATTTATCATACTGCAGATAAGTCACAGGAAAAACAAAACTATTAGTTATTATTATTAATATTAAAAGTGAAAGTACCGTGCGGTGCTGAAACCGAAACTTAAAAAACAAATGGGGTCACAGCCACACCGTACCACCGCCTGCAGTGCTGTGCAATTTAGGTTTACTTTTAGAGATTAATGTGTTTATAGGTTTTTAATAGGTCTAGAGAGATGAATATTTTTTGCTTTTTGTTTGTGAAATGAGAGAGGAAGCAGTTTCGGCCGTGTTGTATGTGACCTGCAATCCAACACCGCCCCCTTCTGTCACAATCTACGGTGGTGACAGAAGTTGATTCAATGAGCAGAAAAGCATTCTATAAAATTATAAACTGTTTCATAATAATAAAACACGACGTATTTTTATCTTTTTGGCAAGACTGGACCAGCTCCATACATCCGTGCACACAGAGGAATACATTTTGTAGCGTCTGCTAAAAGCTAAAAACTACCCCGCGCTCGGTTTGGATCATGTGAAATGTGACGTAATGAAGTCAGTGCGACGTGATGACGTCACTACGAGTAATCGAGAGGGACAAAAAGACCTCAATAGAAGTTTTAGGACTCAAACTCTCAATAAATCGGGTACTCTGTTAAAGCACTAGCGTACATGTTCCAGCGTCGCCTGAATCAGAGGGACGGGGGAAACGCGTAATATAGCACCCCTGCTGGCCAGTTGTGAGCCAGAGCGTCTGTTCCCAGTGGTGCATCTGTTTCCTTTAATGAGAAATACAGGACGCAGTGTGTGCTGGTTTTGCAGGCGAACAGATCGACGGATGCCCACCTGTATCGTGCCCAGACCTGGTCCATGATACGTGGGTTCAGCCTCCACTCTGAGGCTAGCAGTGGCCCCCTGGAGAGGGCATCTGCCCCGTGGTTTAGCTCGCCCGGGATGTGTGTCGCTCTCAGCAACAATATTCGGGTGCTACACCACGTGAGCAGCTTGTGTGTCAGGCTGAGGAGGGGTCGGGACCTCATCCCCCCTTCTCTGTTGATAAAAGACACCATAGTCCAGTTGTCTGATTTTATCAACACATGCCGCTTTGTAATCAGCCCCTTCTTGTAAAAGTGTTTGATTGACAGAAAAACAGCTTTTAATTCCAGGAAGTTGATGTGGAGCCTTGTCTCCTGCTGTTTCCAGAGCCCTTGGGCGTTCTGGTTTCTGCAAAATGCTCCCCAACCTCTTTTGGAGGCGTCTGTGGTGATCACCACACGAGACAATACTCGACCCAGCGGGATGCCTGTCGTGAACACTGAGGGATCCCTCCAGGGTTCCAGGGCTGTCACACACTCTGGGATGATCAGTATCTTCCCTGCCCACCTGAGGGAGGCGGGATACAGTTGTTTGTTTAGCCATATCTGCAGAGCGCACATTTTTAATAGTGCCTGCGGCACGCAGATAATGGCTGCTGCCAGAAGGCCCAAGAGACGTTGGCATGTTTTGAGAGACCCTTTCTGGCCCAGCTGAAAGCGTGTCAGGCAGAGGCGGATGGATGAGATCTGTGTCTCTGAGAGCCATGCTCTGTACAGAATGGTGTTGACTTGTACACCCAGAAATACGGTAATCTATGATGGAGTCAGATTGCTTTTCTGCAGATTTATGACAAAGCCCAGAGCCTCCAGGTGAACCATCACCATGTGTGAGTGCAGCTGGGCTTGTACTCTGTTCTCGGCCAGAATCAACAGGTCGTCCAAATAATTCATAATTCTGACCCCTTGACCCCTAAGTGGGGTCAAGGCTACATCCAGACATTTTGTAAATGTGCGTGGTGCAGTTTTTAATCCGAAAGGCAGAGCCAGAAATTCGTAAGCTTTTCCTTCGAATGCAAAGCGGAGATATTTTCTGTGTCTCTTCCAAATGCTCACGTGGAAGAATGCATCTTTTAAATCCACTGTGCAGGTGTAGTCTCCCCATCTCACAGACTGGATCACCTGTCTCAGCGTGAGCATTTTGAATTTGTAAGTTTTTATTCTTCTGTTCAGAGCTCTGAGATCCAGAATAGGTCTCAAGGTCTGGTCTCGTTTGGGCACGAGGAAATACTTGCTGTAGTGACCCGTGTGTATACAGTATCGTGTTTTGGAACAATGTTTATGACTCCTTTTTGCATCATTGTTGATATCTCCTCTCTTAAAAAGTGTGCACGATCTGGGTTTATGTTTGACGTTAGCACCCCCGTGAATGGGGGCAGCCTCTTGTGGAACTGCAGCCGGAGGCCTTGACGGACTGTTGACATCACCCACGTGTTTGGGTGACACGCCCCCCAGGCCTGCGCGTGCGCGCTGAGCCTCAGGGGCATGTGTATTCTGGGTTGTTTGTGTATTGCGGGAGGGGGAGCAGTTGCGCCCCCCCCCCTCCCCGACCCCGGATGAGCTGACCTGTCCACCAGCGGCCGCCAGGGAGTCTGCCTGCTCCAGACAGACTCCAGACATCCCGCTAAGGCTCACTGACTGACCTGACACCTTGTGTTTCACGAGAGAGGAGTGTTTGCCCTCTCCCTTCATCGTGACTGTTTTCATAAAAATGGTGCTGTGTTGTTGTTGTTTTTTAGTCAAGAACCAGGGCAGTTTGTGCTTTTGGTACTTTATTTTCGTGTTTTGAAGAACAAAGCGTCTTAATTACACACATAGCAGAAACATTTTGTTTTGTGCACACACGAATGTCACCAGCTTTTTGCTGCTTTTTATACATAAAGTCTGGGTTTGAAAGTCTTGGTTCCCGTACCACATGGGCGGACGAACCTTTAAAACTGTGAAGTGGTCCCGTTTCGTCAGGCCAACTTCTGCCTTCTGTCCCGATTCGTCGAGGAAGTTCTCGGCGGAACCGCTTGGAGAGGAACGAACCTGTTTCTGGTCCAGGACTGGCCAGCCTGAGATGGCTCTGCTGCGGGTCTTTTCCGTTGCTCCCCGTCGTTGGTCTTTTTTGTGGGGGACACGTGTGGCTGAGCGGTGTCGAGGCTGTGTGTGTTTGCTCCCGCTGGTGTCTCTTAGGGGTGCGAAGGCTTTTCTTGGCATCCCCTCGCGCAGAGCTTCAGCCTGTTTTCGTCTTTGCTCCAGCCTGCTTTGGATATGCTCCAGAGCCCCTCCGAAGAGTTCCGTCGGTTCAATCGGGTGGTGGAGGAAGGGGTACCGCTGACCCTCCGGCAGGTCCGTCAAAGTCAGCCACAGGTAGTGCTGGGCGATGACCACTTCAGCCATGCATCTCCCCTGGGCAATGGCCGCAGTCCCCATCATCCGCAGGACAAAGTTAGTCGCCTTGCGGGCTTCCTCCAGGTTGTCTGCCGCAGCCTGTTTGTCCGTCGTTACCTGGAGCTCTTGCAGCTTCTCTGCCAAGTAGGCCTGCCTCATGGCCGAGGCATTCATGGCACGGACCGCGAGGCCCTGAGCTTGGTAACACTTTTCGAGCTGGGAGACCGAGGCGCGGCAGGCGTTGCTGGGCAGAGTCGGCTTTGCGCCCAACGTCCTGGGGGCCAAGTGAGCTTCCAGCGTGTCCTCCATCTGCGGGACATTGGCGATTCCTGCTGCCTCCATCCCGGCGACGTCGAGTAACTGGGAGAGAGGTAGAAGCATGGGAGCTCTGGGTTCAGCCCAGGTGCGAGTGAGCTCCATCAGGAAATCCGGAAAAATCGGTATCCTGTGCCTTGTGGCCAACTGCTGTTTTGCGAAGAAATAATTCCCCGACAACCTCGTAACCTGTTGGCGAGGTGGGGGTTCTGGCCAGCTGATCTGCAACGTGTCCATTGCTCTGCGACACAAGTCGAACAGAGCGGGGATGGAGACATCCATCTCTGGCTGAGCTGTCGGGGGTTCTGGGAGAGGTCTTCCTCCTCTCCTTTGTCCTCGTTCTCAGCTTCGTCGTCTGAAATCTTACCCGAGGCTGTTAGCGAGAGCTCGTCTGCTCGTAACAGGCTTCTCGTGTCGTATTTGACGGTGGAGTCCCCCACGGGGGCCACCATGTCCATGCTGCCCCACCAGTCAGCGTGTGTGCTGTCCTCCAGGTCCATGGCCTCAAGCTCTGGTGTGGGAGTGAGTGCCTCTGTGAGGTCTGGCTCTCGTGCCGCCGCGGAGCCACCCATGGCCTTGACCACGATGTCCACTCGACGCTTCCTCACAGCCTCAAGCATCTGGTTGCAGTGAGGGCAGGACTCAGGGGATTCCAGCGCTGTCTTAGCGTGCAACATCCCAGGCAGACGGGACAGGCCTCGTGGGTGTCCGTCGCCGAAAGGGAGTAGCCGCAAGCAGCTGGGGCAGGCCCGGGAGCTGGGGCTCGCTGGCCTGCTGGTCTTCTTAGAATTTTTGGGTTTACGCTTTCCCTTCTCTGGAGCCATGGCTGAGAAGAGTCGAGCTCGTTAGCAGTGCTAATGTGGTCCGGAGACGTCCTCTTCATCGAGTCGCTTTCGCTGGCTAGCCTGCTAACTCCGTTAGCTAGGTAGCGATGTGACGCAGTTAGCACCGTCGAGCAAAGCAGCTGCGAAGAGAGAAGAAAAAACCTTGAGGTTAAATAAAAGGCACTGGGCTAGCTTTCACTAGCCCAGCAGTACGCAGGAAATTTCTCTGTACGCTCAGTGTAGGGAGCGAGCTCACCTCCGGTCGAGCGATGTGTCTACAGAAATTCTGGTGTAAGCGAGGTGAAGGGCAAAAGAGAAAGATAGATGGGCGCACACGTCTTTATACCAAGAGGTCGGGGCCTCTGTGGTGACGCTGACACTCACCTGCCTTGTTCAAGGCGTGATTGTATTACTTCAGGTGAACCGCGGGGGGCGCAATTCCCATAGCAATTGTGTTGCACTGAGTGAACCTGACTGATAAGGGAACATGATGTTACATTTTGTAACATCATGGAAAATGATGTTAAAGATATTAACTCTGTGATTAAATTAAAAAAATTATCAAATCTAAACTGCTAACAAAATACTAAAGCTTTAAGTAAAGCATTCAAATGTATTTGTTAATTGTTGAGTGTGAAATGTTACTAAATTGATCTGTTGTTTTTGGAAGATTATTGTTTAAATTGATTGAAATTGTTTTTTGTTTTCGTTTTTTTTAAAGGGGCAGACAAAATAAGAAAATTTTCTTCTTTCTGCCACCTTTCATTTTATGTATTTTAATTCTTTCACAAATTTATTAAATGTTTTTTTCATTATCTTTTATGTTTTTTTATGTGTAAAATGAATAAATAATTTAATTTAAAAAATAAAAAAAAATGTTGCTGCTGGTCTGTTTCATGTTGCTGTGTTCATTCGTGCTCTCTGCTCACACAGACTTATGTTCATGCTGCTGTTCAGCATATTTTTTTTATTGTATTTGTACTACAAAGTATTAGTGCTTAGTGTTCTTCTTATTTCATAACTTGGATTTTTTTTTACCTTTTTTCGTTTACATTTTATACTTTTCTTGGATACAACTGCCCTGTGTACACGATTTTGTTCTGCCACATATGCCACATGTGATGCAAATTGCAAATAAAGAATTTTGAACCCTTGAATCATAAAACTCTGACATGAAAGGTAGTGAAAGGCTATTTGATTTTCCATCACATTACATGCTTATCTCCTGCTTTAACACACCCAAAACAGCATTTTACTCAGAAAATTCTGTGAAAGATCTAAAAAAAACAAAAAAAAAAAAACATCATCCTGTTCTAACAGCAAAGCTGAGGGCAAAAGCCTTCAACCTTACACAGGACGGTTAATCCTCTTTTCATCTTCAACATGTGTTTCCCAGCTCAGTGAACCCTGCCGCTGCATGAGAAGTTCTTTGAGCTGGTGCTGGACAAGTTAATCCATAAACAGAGTGCACAGAATGGCAGATGCAATCATTTTTTTAATTGTGCACGTTTCAAATGGGTTCACAAACATGGGTGGGAGGAGCCTGTATCATGGTCAACATCAACAAAAACAAAACAAGCAGTTTATGATGACGTCAGGGGAAGTCTATGAGGTCAGAACGATCACTTTTTATGTCTTTTTTTATATCTGGGACTCTACAAATGTAATGCAGAGTTTTATAGATGACTATAGAATGACCCAGACTTCTGCAGACACACTGACCAGCTGTTTGAAGAGCACTGCGTTTTAAATGCACCGCTTGTTCGCTTCAAATACTCGCTTGACAAAGAAAGATACGATCATCTGGATTAAAAAGTTCTGTTATACTTCTCAGCTCACTCTTGGACTCAGCCAAGGATTTGACGCTATAATTAATCACAAAGGTTTTCAATGGCAGCAAAACAAAGTGCGTTTTGTTTTCCCATTTTGGTCCAGTGCCAAAGAAAATGTTTCTGTTTATCCTCTGGAGCACTGGAGAGGCTCTAAAGACTTCTTAAGTGTAATATGCACAGAAAATATGGCAAGAGAAGCAGAGGTAATAAATAAATAAATAAATAAATGAAGCTTTGCAGACTCATAAGTTATTTTCTATTTGTTACACTGCTGCTAATATAATGAGCTTACCCTGCAGGCAACTCATATGGAAACACGTAATATGTAAACGTCATAATAAAAGGAAAAGAAAACTCATGTCTTGATGTCACCTAGGCCATGTGACCATTAATTTATTTATAGAACTGAAAGCGTGATTCACTGTGGCGGTCGTTCATGCCACCAGATTAGGAGAGACAATCTGGACCTTGTGACACTGAATTACTGCAGACAGTGACATACTAGAGACGGTCTCTCCGCTGTGGGGCGAGCATTAAGGTCGTGCCTCAGAGCGGTACAGGCTGAGAAATTATTACTGGCACATGTGCCACCGAGCCCTGTGGGGCTCCACAGGTGCTTTTGCATGTCATGATGGAAAAACCCCTGAGAAAGAAAAAGTAAAATAAACATTAATATATTCTCACAAACAGAAGAGTAGCAAATGATGATGCTGTCAGTTCCTGAAAGTGCCCCAGGGAGCGGCAGAGAAACCTGAGTGTCACGGTGCGTTGTGTGCAGCTTCATCAGTCCACAGAACAGAAGAGGTGATGCTCCATTCTTTAACGAGGAAGTTGAATTGTTGCTGCACAGAAGATGCTTCTGCTTCAGCACTGAACCCATAAAAATTAAGATCCCGCGTCGTCAACGTTCATCTGTCCAGCACCAAACAGCAGATGGACACAGCTGGCCGTTATGAGCAGCTCTTGGAAACAATTAGTGCAGAGGAGTTGGTGGACATCCAACACTGGATGGATGTTCATCAGATGTTTAGACTCTGATCGCACACTGAATACGAATGTAAAACAGACAAATCCCAAAGCACATCTCAGTTACAATCTGAGTTTGCTAGAATAAAGGTTTGCAGATTAACATATTAATTTACATAAATAATCCTCTGACGCTTGCTGCAAAGCAAATAGGATCCAAGCAGCAAAGCAGCTTTTGCTTCTTCGTTTTCTTAATCCTCTTGCTTTTTTCGTTCCTCAAAAGTATTTGCAGTAGAAATCAAACAGCGAGGACGTTATGACATACGTGGTACATGAGGTGGAACGAAATTGTGTACACAGGGTCCCAGTTACATCCAACAATAGCCAAAATATAAAGTGTAAAAAGAAACAGTAAATAAGTATCTAAGATATTAACTAAGATAGACGCTAAACAAACACCCAGATATGCTAAAAGATCCAAGATATACGCTAATCACTAATAGTGCAAAGACAATACACCGAACAGCAGCAGCACGATTCTCAGGTTCTGTTCGGTTATAGTTCACATATTTAATGTGAGCGGATCAGGCTCGGAGCTGACCCCAAAACTAACATCAACTAGGATACATTTAAAGTTCATGCAACAAAAATACAGAAACAAGGCGCCAAAAGTGAAAAATATATAAATGTACAGCAGCATGGTTCTATTGACAGAGTGGTTCTGATGACAGTGAGGTTATCTTAGCAACATACTGTTTAGCGGCGTGGTCTTGTTAGCAGAGTTTGCAGGTTCCTTCGGCAGCATGATGATAGTAAGGAGGACCACAGCAGCTGCCTCCCAAACTGCCCTCCAGAACCAGGTCC
>JBBPBX010027814.1:14854-37037 GCA_038048925.1 Garcialebias charrua
AGAGTAGCAAATGATGATGCTGTCAGTTCCTGAAAGTGCCCCAGGGAGCGGCAGAGAAACCTGAGTGTCACGGTGCGTTGTGTGCAGCTTCATCAGTCCACAGAACAGAAGAGGTGATGCTCCATTCTTTAACGAGGAAGTTGAATTGTTGCTGCACAGAAGATGCGTCTGCTTCAGCACCGAACCCATAAAAATTAAGATCCCGAGTCGTCAACGTTCATCTGTCCAGCACCAAACAGCAGATGGACACAGCTGGCCGTTATGAGCAGCTCTTGGAAACAATTAGTGCAGAGGAGTTGGTGGACATCCAACACTGGATGGATGTTCATCAGATGTTTAGACTCTGATCGCACACTGAATACGAATGTAAAACAGACAAATCCCAAAGCACATCTCAGTTACAATCTGAGTTTGCTAGAATAAAGGTTTGCAGATTAACATATTAATTTACATAAATAATCCTCTGACGCTTGCTGCAAAGCAAATAGGATCCAAGCAGCAAAGCAGCTTTTGCTTCTTCGTTTTCTTAATCCTCTTGCTTTTTTCGTTCCTCAAAAGTATTTGCAGTAGAAATCAAACAGCGAGGACGTTATGACATACGTGGTACATGAGATGGAACGAAATTGTGTACACAGGGTCCCAGTTACATCCAACAATAGCCAAAATATAAAGTGTAAAAAGAAACTGTAAATAAGTATCTAAGATATTAACTAAGATATACGCTAAACAAACTCCCAGTGGTACGCTAAAAGATCCAAGATATACGCTAATCACTAATAGTGCAAAGACAATACACCAAACAGCAGCAGCACGATTCTCATAGGTTCTGTTCGGTTATGGTTCACATATTTAATGTGAGCGGCTCAGGCTCGGAGCTGACCCCAAAACTAACATCAACTAGGATACATTTAAAGCATGCAACAAAAATACAGAAACAAGGCGCCAAAAGTGAAAAATAAATAAATGTACAGCAGCATGGTTCTATTGACAGAGTGGTTCTGATGACAGTGAGGTTATCTTAGCAACATACTGTTTAGCGGCGTGGTCTTGTTAGCAGAGTTTGCAGGTTCCTTCGGCAGCATGATGATAGTAAGGACCACAGCAGCTGCCTCCCAAACTGCCCTCCAGAACCAGGTCCGGCACACAGAGAAAATCCAAGGTTCCCCAGCGTAACCAAGCGGGTCTGCAGAGTTCGGTCCATGCAGACAGACGGTGGATCGTGTACACAATGGATCTTGTTATAACTAGACTATAACTATAACTAGACCTGCTAGGTCTAGTTAGCAGGTCCCGTCAGCAGCTTGATGATAATACCAAACGCAGCGGCTGCCCTCACAAAGTGCCCCCAGAACTGGGTCCAGTAGACGGAGAACATCCAAGGGTTCCCCGCGGAGCCGAACGGGTCCGTAGAGTTTGGTATGTTCAGACAGATGGGAGGATCATGGAGACGGCCATCATTACAGCCCGGAGCCCGAGACTGGAAGGACTGAACCATGATGGCACAATGGCAAGGCAGCGACACAGAGAACTCTGCAAGTGTGTCGCGGTCATACCATGGATGTACATTAAATGTGCAAAAATAATAATAATTTAAACAAAAGCAACAGGGACATAAAAAGATGGAGTTCACCGGGAGCCTGCAAAGCTGCCGCTTTACAGCCGCTCGGCTGAGTGCAGCCATCTTGGCTAAGATGATAAGACAAGAGGCTTCCTATCATTATTATTATCATTTCTAGATGTAACGGTTTGAAAATGTGTCCGTTTCTCTTGTGTTGTAACTTTCACAGCAAATATAAATATTTATTTTATTTTTAAGATTCACATAATGTGCAAGTCGAGTTGATTAAAATTTAATTTGTAGGGGGTGGGGTCTTTACAGATTTTCTGCTCAGTTCTTACAGACACTCTTCACCACTGTGTGTTCAGACTCCAAAGATGTCACAACATTTCATTTTCTGTAACCTCCAGTCTCTTCAGGTCTTCTCCTCCAAGTCGACCTGTCAGCCAGCAAGTCAAACCACTGTCTGAGTTCAGTAAGTAGTCTTCCTGGAGCAGACAAATGTGGGCCATCGGTACTGTCCAGGCTTGATGTTTTTTTCTTTGTGTCTTCACGTCAGCAATAACTCGCTCCTGGGTCCTCAGAGCCTGTCCTTATAATTCAAGCACTTATCAAATCTGGCATTTCAAATCTCAGGAGAAATATTCTTTCCCAACGTCCCAGTACTGTATTCAAAAAACACAATTGAAGGGAAATACAAACCTTAAGCACATTTATGGATTTAAATCAGGGGTGTCAAAGTCAAATACACAGAGGGCCAAAAAAACAAATTTGCTACAAGCCAAGGGCCGGATTGGTTCAATGTTTATTATAAGGGGGTGATGTAAGAATTTTTTTTATTCTTTCTGCGCTCTTTTCATTCAGTGTTTTCTTTTTGATGAATTTGTTTTATTTTGTCTCTTTTAAATTAATGAATAAATGAATTAAATAAATTAAATAGCTTTACATCTGCTAAGTTCTTGGCATAAATCAACACAGACATGTTCCTGCTTTTAGTATTTTACATTGTTTTATAATGTAGCTATTTATGTTTCGTTTTGTTTTTTAATACAGTTTTCTTGTGATTTTTAATTAATCCGCTTTTTTATGATTGTTTACTGTTGGCTGCAAGTATCAAGTTGTGAAATCCTTCATTTTCTACAGCTGATAGCTGTTGGTCATTAATTATGATGAACTTTAGCTACTTCTCGGTGAACATTTGAGCTCCGTGGCTTCAGCGGTGTGTTTTTCTTGTTCAATCCGGGGCGGGCGCTCTGATTTCGGTCAGCCACTCTCAGCCTGTCCCTCCTACGAGACGGTCAGACAGCAGGTCGGACTGGACGCAGCTGGCCGCGGTCGGTCTCCCTGTTTCGGTTCAGCGAGAGTGGCGTCCCGCTGAAGCCCCAGAGCTCGAATGTCCAACGTAAAACTAACTTGACCGCAGTTTAATGTGGCGCTATGGCTCTGCAGACATTGCACGTTGCTGTCTTGTGGTGTTTAGTGTAAAATACTTCCACACAGCGGACATGTTACGATGAAAAGTTGGCTAGCTGTTAGCTAAAGTGCTACTCACTCAGTCCGCACGCTGTAGCTGGCTGCAAACTATGGAATGGATTTCCTGAATGTGACGTGAGGCGGGTCTTATTACTCTGGGTTCATGAGACACGACTCCGGATCGGATCGGCCCCATCCCTACTACTTGCATTGTGGGGAATGTAGTGTTGGGGCATGCATAACACCAGCGGGCGGCTGTGGCATGCGGGCCATTTCTAATAGTAATTAAATATCATCCAGGGGGCCATAGATAATTAATTTGCGGACCGGATCTGGCCTGCGGGCCTTGACTTTGACATATGTGATTTAAAGCCTTTTATGGCACATGCCTCTGAAGAAGCTAAATTCACAAAGATGTAAAGAGCATTAAGGCTTTTATGATAGGACGTTATAAAGGATGAAGTGACTCGAGATACAGGGAAACTGTCTGCTTGAGCTTCCAAAAGTTGTATTTATTTATTTTTTACCTCCAGCTGATGTAACCTGCTTAAAGAGAACAAACAGTTTATCTTGAGCAGAAACTCGCAGTAATAAAGTTCTTCATTGTAAAATAAACTGGTTCAAACTTGTAGCATAAAGCTGACAGTTTCTCAGTTTGACATTAAAAATAAATAAATCTGTTAGATGGCAGTGACATATCTCAAAAAGATGGGACGTTGTATTTTTAATTAAATGGTTTGAAAAACTTTTTCATTTGATGAGAGATGTGGACTGCAGGCAGTTCAGCAGCTGGACTCTTCATGAAGCTTGTTTTATATTGTCTTGCTGAAATGTGCAAGACCTTCCCCGCAATGTCATTGTTCTTGCTTTTCTGTATTGATGTGTCTTCATAGATGTGTGAGCTGTCCATACCAGAGGCACTAATGCAACCCTATACCATCAGCAAGGCAGGCTTTTTTTTAATTTATTTTTCTGTTCTGTTTTCAGTTAATCTAATTAATTGAGAAATGCTCTGTCAGCTGTTTCTTGTTCATAACACTTACTATTACAACCTTTTGTTGCTGCTCTATCTTTTTAAAGATGTTTTTAAAATTACTGGCCACAATGTCAATTTAAACATTTGCTATATCCAATATTCTGTTGTGAATAAAACGTGTTTAAGAGATTAGAAAATTGTTGTACTATGTTTGTATTTACATTTTTCACAACATCTCAATTTTTGGGGAGCGGAAATTAGAGGTGTAGTTTTTTTTTTTCTTCCAAACTTCTGCTGTCCTCTGAGATGCCCAGAACACATATAAGTACAGCTGTCACGGTTTATGCAAAAAAATTGTAATGTCAAGGTTTTACCCGGAGCTATGATCCTCAAAAAAAATGTGGTTATAATTTTCACGTAACAGTGATAATTCCATCTGCTGGAAACACCCTGCTGCTACAACCACGATCAGTCATGCATGAAACCCTTCCTGATGCATTTCAGTGTGTGAGAGAAAGAAAGTAGAGTAAGCTGATAGGATTTTCTGCTGCCCCAATCGTCACTAGAAGTCAGCTCTTGGGCCAAAATAATGTGCATGATTTCTAAAACGTTCTGTGTGCACATTATAACACTGTGCATGCACGTCTTTCTGCAAACACCAAATCATATACATGTGTCAGTATTTGCATTTAGACTGCAGTAATCCTCTCAGAATCAGTTAATTTGGCTGAAATGAATCCCAATTGCACTGTTAGCCTCAGCCTCAGGTGCACGTCCATCAAACGAATAAACTTCCCATAGCTTGGCTTCATTTCCAGTGCTCACAAGCGCTGCTGCTCATCTTCAGCTTTTATTCAGATTGTGTTGAAACAAAGCCAGAAGCCGTTTACTGCTCAGGAGCAACCCACAGAGCATAATTAAGAGTCTAGTTAGATCTGCATCACCTGATAATTCACCAGCACATTAAAGAATCAAGGGAATCAATTACCCTGCAGGTGTCTCACCAACATCCAGCGGATCGATATGAATGAACCATTGGATCAGAGAGGTGGGGTCCAGACAGATTTCATTGATGATAAAGGTTTTTTTAATAATATTCACACAGCTTTAACTTAAAACTCCAAAACAATTCAGCTCCTACATTTTACCCATTAAAATATGACTTTAAATGACCATTTTGATCCAAATGCTGGAATGCAAGTTTGCAGATGAATCATGGAGCTGCAGCAGAACCAGCTGACTGTTGCTTCCTGATCAAACTGATACAGTATCGATGGAGTTTGATCCAGTTCCTGATGAGACAGCAGTGCAAAAAAAAAAGGAAAGAAAGCACCGGAAAAAACTTACCCCGAAGATGACAGTGTCTTCTCCCTGAAATACTGGGATGAACTTATCTCCGCGGGTGATTTCTGACTGGTTCAGAGGGCGGAAGCGGCACAACACCTTGATGTTGCATTCAGCGTTGATGTCAGACATCGTGGAGGGGACAAAAAGTGATGCGCGTCCACGAATGGAAAGAAATACAATCCAGCCGCTTCACGACGCAAAGAGCCGGCTACGATTCCCACATGCAAAGCCACACCGGTGGGAGAGGCATTTGTATGAATGGACAGCTACCAGCTCCAAGATCCAGAAACCATCAAATGAATATGAAACAAAGGCAAAATAAATAGAGGGCTTCTCTGTTGGGAATGTGCTCGAACCGAAGCGTGCAGAACATAAGGAGAGGTGTAACCGAGGAGTCTGAATGGTTTCTCAGAGGCATAGTTTGCATCACTGCCCTCTGAATGGAGGCGGGGCGTGCAGGAGAAGCGCCTCACATCCTCTCTCATCAGCACCACGGAGCCATCAGCAAACATCGAGAGGAGCTCCCACTCTGCCCCTTGTTCAGCTCCAGTAATGGCCTCTATAGTACAAAGTGCTTGATGTTTTAATCGTGCATCGATTAATTTTTTTGTTGCATCCAAGTTTATCTTCTCTCTTGAGTGGAATTTAATCAACTCCATCTTGGATTAAATATCTTGGCTCTCAGGCTGCAGGTTTACATGTGGTGCCTAGAGTTTCTAAAAGTAAAAATGGGAGGTTTTCAGTTGTCAGGCTCCGCTCTTGTGGAAACTTACAGTTTTTGTGCACGAGGCTGTTACTTTTAAAATTAGGTATAAGACTGTCACTTTTGGTAAAGAGATCAAAAAAGGTGTTCAATACAGGATCAACTGGACTTATGATATATATACAGGATCAACTGGACTTATGATATTATGATATATGATCCTGTATTGAACGCCTTTTTTGATTTCATCATGTCCTGGACGACTGAGAATCTTCACCAGCATTTTGGTAAAGAGCCAGCTTGGGTTTGCTGAGTTATCCTTTAGTTGTGCTCTTGCAAGCTTAGACTTCAGCAGGACAAACTGCACATTATCCTTGCACAGTGAAGTACAATGAACTTTGCGTGCAGCTGTCCTAAAGATGGGCAGAAAGGGCTGCAGCTTCTGAGACGAGCTGCCCCTGTTAGCGCTCTACTCTCCATGACTGTGCATGCACATGCAGTTTTGCTGCAGCTAAACCTGTTAATTTAGTTATTCTGCCAAACTGCACCAGGACCACCTGCGGTTTGTCCATACGTCATTTCCTGTTCCTCTTAACTAACATCCGATGAGCACCCATCCTGGAGATTTCTTCCTATCAAGCAGAAGTCTGATTTTTTTTTCCACGGTCGCATGCTGCTCAGAGAATAAGAAATTGCAAACAACTGAAGATCTGCTGATTTCTTTAGACAGATACTTTTACTAGTTTGCATTTTATAATGTACTGCATGAATCTATGAATTGCAGACTAATTGTGATAGGATTTGAGTCATATTTGTGATTTGGACTTGTATTATTATTTTTTTGTATAGTGTCCTGAGATTACTTATGTTGTGAATTAGTGCTACAAAATTTTTTAACTAAAAGCTGAAATTCTTCTCATGTAACAAGTATTAAAATTCTGGTTTGATACTTTTTGGGATCTGTTAGTTATTGAGGACATTATCTCTCTTTTTCTGACTGCACTTGGCTGGCTGTTATGACAATATGTTTTGCAAAACAGTGTAAGCCAAAGATTTTATTTTATTTTTTCTGCAAATCTTTCAGAGAAACAGTTTAATAATGCACTGATTTGTGAAGTTATGGTACTTGTGGTAAGATTAATATAGCAGACATCAAAATATTTAGTGTCTTTGGGTCAATATTTAAATTAAATTGATTACATTTGAATTATTTTGTCAGACTTCCCCAATATTTTCAAATACAGCGTATAAAAAAAGCTGGTGACACACAGTCTAGGAAAAATAATAATAATAATTCTGGAATTTTTTGAAAATTGCACAAAACAAATCCAACTTTTTTCAACAAACTTGTAGAGAGCTGTAAAACAGGTGTTTTTTTAAATGTAATGTAATAACACAAAGATCAGTAAACAGATAAATACAACATTTGCTCTCACAATTGTTTTAATTTAAATCGAACAAACTGAAAGGCATTTCTAAAAGTTTTGAGCAAAAATATTCAACATTTTTATGCGTTCCTTTGACACATTGAAAGCCCAAACATTTTGCGTGTAGAGGTAATAAAATTATAGATATCTTCCTCTACAGCCATTGGTTTTGGAAAACCTCTAAATTAAATGAGGAAGAGTAAAAAATAACACAGAGTGAATCATCTTAACCTTGTTTGCTATCTTTGGTTCTTTGATTCACTCGTACGTTTGGCGCCCTCATGTGACTTCTCAGTCAAAATGCATCATACAATATACTGTACAGTTCTATTCATTCAACCTTTATTAACCCAGGTAATTATGGGCTGTGGTGAATCGGTGAGCTTGTAATCCTGAGGTTGTAGGTTCGAGCCCAGGCTGTGTCAGGAAGGGCAGTTGTTTTTTGTTTGTTTGTTTTTTGTCAGGAAGAGTAAATGCCACGTCAAGTTGTGAATTATCTCGCTGTTACGACCGCTGCTGAAGGGAGAAACTGAAGGGTAAATAACTTTTAAAACATAAATTATAGGGTAGCCTACTTTAACAACCCAACTGTGTATGTACAGAGAACGTCAACGCCATTAAGCGTGTGTTAGACTATTTATTTATTTATTTTTAATTGATAATAAAAGTGTTAACAAAACAGTAGAAACAATATCAATGTTATAGAACTGAACAAGAGAATAATGCCAGGGGGTTATAAAGCAAACACAAATAAAGCGAAGTGTATTCATACATATACATACATGCTCACATATAAATATACAGGTGGTCCCCGACTTACGAGCGAGTTCCGTTCCTGCGAGGTGCTCGTAAGACGAAATCTCGTCAATCGGGGACTACCTGTATATACCGCACGAGCCGCCACTGATACACGTACATGTACGGTAATGAACAGTTACCAAGTTACCAAGCACTTCGCCTATCCTAATTATATAAAAAACACATACATAAAAAATAAAAAAATAATTTCTTACTTTGAGCTGCAGCTTGTCTCGGTCTGTTTGCATGTTATTTCTTGCACGTCCGAGCTCCGCGTGCAGCTCCACGCGCGGTCCAAACTGTTTACAGGAAGGACTGTTAGCATGTTAACTCCATACATTTGGAGCCAGAAAAAGAGTTAATAACTTACTGAAAGCCGTTTCTCCGCGGTGTTCGTCCATCCAAACAACAAGCTGTTGTTAGCTCCGCGTTAGCTGTGCTCGTTAGCATGTTAGCCCATCCAAAAGGCTGTCGGGCGGCGTGCTGGGAGCGATCGGCGGCTGCTGCTCCGGGCCTGAGACGTCCACAGAGTTCACCGAGCGTTTCCAGCTAATTTATCCGTATGAGGCAGCCTCTGATCGGACACACGGTCCTCCAAAGCTGGCTGCCGAGTGCCGAGAGTGGAACTAAACGTAAAATGGCGGACCCTGCGGCATTTCCGGAAACGGACATATATGATTAAAAATTATAATTTTAATAATTATTATTATTTATAAAGCCTTTAAAACAACCACAGCTGCAACAAAGTGTTGTACGCATGAAATTAAGAACATTTAAACACACACAAAAAAACCAAAACTTTTTTTCTTCCATATTTGTATTAAATATGATTACCTCGTAAATTCGGAACCTCGTAAGTCGATGTGCTCGTAAATCGGGGACAACCTTATGTAAAGAGAGAAAAAAGTTAAGTCACAAAAATGTTGAAGTGGGTACACAAATCAGTTGTTTTTATGGCTTTGAGTACTGAAGTGTTCTAATATATTGTTTGAATTCCTCTCTAAAGACCAAGAAACAAGGTTTCTGATATGAGAATTTAGATTTATGTACATGATATTTTGCAACTAATTAAAATTCTATTGGATAAACGAAACACGAGCGTGATGACGCTTGACGGCTTTAGGTTTGTTTGTTGTTGTTCTTTATTTTTTCTTGTTAGCCGTCAAAGCATTTACCATTGCTGCTGCCTACGGAGGCTGCGTTCATTGCACCACCACGCGACACTCTGTGAAGTAAACCGAGCACACCCGCTGTCAAATCAAGCTAGTGACGTCATCACCCTGCAAACCTCCGCCGGCTCAGTGTGCTGGCTCATCCATCGTTAGCTTTGTCCTTATCCCACACGGCGCATCGATCATTTGGACATTTGTTTAGAACGCAGTTGTATGTTGTTGTGGTTTGTTGATCGTGTTCTTGCTTCCCGTTGACAATGGCTGATCCTAAATACGCAAACTTACCTGGAATCGTAAGTGGCTAACGCTAGCAGACATTAGCTAGTCTGCTATGTGGCAACGCTAGCTAACATCAGTGCTGTACTGTAGTTTGTTTGTTGTGTTATTGTTTGCAAACATTGCGCATTTTCATTATAACTGCGGCTTTTTAGTTGCAACTGTTCAATTATTGCTTGTTATGTGATACAACCACACGAGAGTAATAGTTAGCAGTTGAATGGGCCGGGGCGTTGGCCAAGCTAGCATAATAAGTCATAAACATTTTTTTTTCTTCAATAGGCTTTTAACGAGCCAGACGTGTACGAGACGGGAGACCTTCCGGAGGATGACCAGGCTCAGTTTGAGTCGGTATGTTCACGTTTTGTAGGTTTGTTCTGCTGCTAGCCGATGAGTTAACCGTGTTTTTTACTTCTTAAAATACTGATTCCTTCATTGTACTTTACTGCAAGTCCGATACTGTACAATACCTAATCAGGCAATTATTATTTTGTTTTCTTGTCTAGTTAAATTACTGACTACTGGCTTACTAGTAGTGAAGTGTAATATATAGTGCTACTAACAGATAATACCACATCTTCCTGTTTAACAGAGCTCTTCCTCTAAATATAAATCTCATCCAAATATTTACAAGCTTGACAATGCTAGCTGCTTGTTAAATGCTTGTGACCCTCAGAAATGTCTTATTGCTTTCTCATTTTGGGGAGAAAAAATAAAATAAATAAAGTCTAGTTCTACTTCTAAGTAACCCGAATGTAGTTAAAAGGGGTTCCAGTCTGATCTAGCTTTTCGTCACATCTGGGGTATTTGCTGAGTGAACCCTAACTTGCATGTTTTCACTATTCTTCCCATTCCCTTGTCCCTGTTTTGACACAACCCTACCCCCTCCTGGGACCCTAGTTTGTACAAGTAAGACTTGATCCATATTTTTCTTAGAAAGTTTAATGCATGCATTTTTTACTCATACAAACCTTTTCCAATTGAGTGGGATGAGTTACAAACCAGATTGCTGGTGTAGACCTTTTATTTTTTTATTAATTTATTTGTTTTGCTAAGCAATTCATATAACAGATAACATTGTTTTGATGTGCAAGAAATGGATTCTCTGCTTTCTACGTATACTCTTCATTTCAACATTTTAAGGCTGCTATGATGTTGATGGATCTTCAGCAGCACTGTTTTTGTGTGCATCTGTGTGGGTGAAGCTCTGACATAAATGTGGAAATGTGCTCAGTTTAGATATTTCCTGTTTTAACCTTACTCATGTTTTAACAACTGCTTTATTACTAATAAAACTATGCTTGACTAAACCATTTAAAGGATTCTAAACAGTCATATAAGTTCTAGCTTGGTCATTGCATGGCATCTTTAGCAAGGCAAATAAAGTAAATTTGTACAATATGGAATGACCTGCAAATGGTACTTTTTAGGAGTTTTCAATTAATACCTCACAAAAAAGAATGAACACAAAAATATGTTTTGAATTTGTGCCATTCACCCTCCTTTTCCTGTTTTTGTAAATGTATTCAGACAAAAATAAGCTTCACCTATGGCCCTAGTGTTTCTGTCTGCTACTTTGCCATAGTTCCACAAGCTTATTTTTGTTTGACTTTATTTTCCGGGTATGCCTGATACTTTACTTTAAAATGTTCTTCCATAATGTTTTATTGACCAGTGTCTTCTACATCATTCAACAGATTGTCTCTGTGCAGTTTATAAATTGGATCAGTGTATGATATATTTAATATATATTCAATTCCGTATCGCCCGCTGTTTTATTGCAGCATTCATAATTTATTTGGTCCCATTTTTCTAACGTGGACCTTTTTAGGTTACCATTGATATGTTTGTGTATGTTTAAAGTCACTCACTGCACAACACTTTTACTTATATTCAGGTCATTTCCTGCTTAGTTTTGAGTCCAGTAGAATTTGTCAAAACATTTTCTTACTAACAAACTAACTGAAGGACTGTAAAAAAAATCGTTTTTAAAGATTTTTATGCTTTTTATTTACCAACTTCTTTATGACACACGAGAGCCACTTTAGTCTCTCAATAGATGCAAATTTCTTCATGATGATCTTGAATGTGGCATCCAAAGAGAAATAAACTTCTGTGTTCAACCATCTTGCTCCCTTAAATGAGTGAAGAAGGAAAGAATGGAAACTCTTTGAATAGTGTCTTCAGGGTTTAACTCTGAGTACACTTCTTTCTTTCTTATCTTCCCCAAACCGTGGTCAAGTGTTCCTGTTGTGTGCATGGCATGTGATAACCACATTAATCTGTGTTGTCTCTCTCTCCCCCCTTCTTTTTCTCTCCCTTTTGCTCTGCCATTTTTTTTTTTTAACTCTCTTTGGAAACCCAAGGAGCTGGTAAGAGCCTAGCTAACTCCTCTTCCTCCTCCTCCTCCCGACATCTATGGACTTATTTGTTTTTTGTGCCTATTCTTATCCAAATGTATACACACATCATTCATTTGTGTTGGTGGTGTTTTAATCTTAATATAGTTCACCCTAATTAATCGCTAGGAACTTTTGATCAAATGGGTATGGCTAAGTTTTTGTGCTCCTTAAAGCATTAGTTGTCATTTAGAGTGTGTGATTAGGCCTGTCATGATAAACAATAAATCAATTACAGTAATTTAATGATAAATGAAAATTATCAACCTCATTTTCATTTATCAGCTTTATCGTTTCTTCGTGTGACTCTTTTTCTCCTGAAGACAGATGACAAAAGGATCAACTCTGGTGTTCTTCACTGATCCGTCCCTTTCTCTTTTCTCTTTAAAATCTGTTTTAACGATCCAAAATCACGTTTTTGGATCGTTAAAAGCAGCTAAGCTGAGAAGCTAAGCTACGAGTTAAGCTAACTGGTCGACCTCGGGGGGGAAAAAACCTCTGTCTTGTCAAAGCTCCAAAATTCACGGTTGAAACCCGTGCCTTCATCTAAAAAGTTTATTTTATTTTTTTTGCAAAAAGAAGTTGAGAACTTGTTTAATGATTTTTTTTATTAAAAGCTTTGTGTGACAAATGCTATTCTAAAGCGCTCAAACCACACTGAGCGTCCGCCATTTTAAGAACCATAAAACAGGAAGGAGAGACGGCCCATGTCACGTCAAGGGGCCTCCCTCCCATCTTTTTAAAGAGACACGCTGCTCGCTCCCTCACTATCCATCCTTCAGTTCAAGCGGTCTTATACTACTGTGTCCAGTGGTCGATAAAAGGTACAACTAGTACAAAAATTAACCAACATTTCTTCTTAAATTTGACAATAATTACGAATTATTGTCAAATTTCAAACAATATTATCGTTTATCGCAATGATTTCTGAGACAATTAATTGCCCAGCAAAATGTATTATCATGACAGGCCCAAGTGTGATTGTCTTTCAGCTATGATTGTTTTTTATTCGTTCATTTAACTTCATTTTATAATGGAATAATCTAAAAAGTTACACATTTTCAAAGTTGGTTATAAGAGTTATTCTGAGGTAAATCTTTCACATTCATATGTGTAATTTTTCTCCTTGATCTCTGGCCTAATTCAGATTATGTTGAAATCATTTGATTCTTCCTAAGACTGACTCGTGATGATTGGGAAGCTCTTGAACATTTAAAAAATTTATAACAACAGTTGCTTTATTTCTGAAGAAATTTGACCTTAATTCACCTAATTTGTCCCTTAATCTTCAAACGTCAGTTTTTTTTGTCTTATCAGCTTTTATTTATTATATTTGAGGTGTATATTTTGGGTTCTGAAATGTACTGATTCAGTTAGCCACATTTTGTTTTTGTTAACTTTGCTGTCATTTATTTGTATTTTGTTATTTTGACTTTATTTCTGGTGTTTCTATGACAGGAGGAGCTTTGCAGCGACAGTGTGGAGAGGATTGTGGTCAACCCCAATGCAGCGTATGACAAGTTCAAAGACAAACATGTCAGCACCAAGGGACTTGGTCAGTTTTTTGTTTTGTTTTTTTAAACATTTTAAAATACAACACACACACACAAAACAAAAAACAAACAAAAAAATCACAAATGTGACTATACAATATCAAGAAATAAAATGAAGGGTGGCAGAATGAAGAAAAAATCTTATTATATCTGCCCCCTATTTCAGTCAGTTCAAACAAAAATAAATCCTCCAACAAGTAACAGAATAAAAAAAATAACTCATAATTATCGAATTACAAAATAACACGTGAAAACTAATTCATATATATGTTCGTAATAATTTGGATTTGATTAACTTCTTAAATGTAAATAATGATTTGGCATTTTTTATTACAGTATCCAAATCATTCCACAAACCAATTCCCTGATTTGAGGTTGACCGACCCCTCGAACCGGTTCTGTATTTGGGTTTAACAAAAATATCTGCTCCCTTTAGATTATTCCACTGGATACTCAAGTTTTTACTCTTTTGTCTTCATATTTAAAGTGGATATCGTGTAGAGGAAATTTTAAATATATGTTGAAATTATACAGGTGTCCAATGCACGACAAAATGTTGACTTTTTTTGGGGGTGGGTCATATACTTTTATGAAGGTGGCATCTGTTTTCTGTAATTTGTTAAACATAGTTAAAAATAACTTGTGAAATAAGAGAATAATTGACAATAAAATATAATTTTAAGAGCCTTTTGTTAATGCTGTGACTTGTAGATCAGCATTCTTACCCGTCATTAATTCTCTTGATTCTCCTTCTGAGAGGCTTTATCTGTTTTCCACAGACTTCTCTGACAAAATCAGTAGAAGTAGAAGGACAGGCTACGAGTCAGGAGAATTTGAAATTGTAAGTACATTCTGTTATCTTTATAGGTTATCTATTTTAATACATATCCCTTTTTTTTATTTTGCTCCCTGTGTTTTTCAGTAAAGTGAAAGAGGACATGGTTGTGTTTAATCTTCAAACATTTCTCCTTTTAAGCTTGGAGAAGGTTGTGGAGTGAAGGAGACACCTCAGCAGAAGTATCAGCGACTGGTTAATGAGATCCAAGAACTCATTCAGGATGTGGACACCATCCAGGTGTGTAACATGCAACGTAATCTGAATCTTAATGCCTCTGTGTAAAGTTAAAGACACTTCACCTTTGGATCGTCCTCTACATGATTTTTAAACCTTGTAATCATTTGGTTAAGATGGTTCAGTCTGTTCTTTAAAACATATTGAGGATTTAAGAAGTTAAAATTTCAAGGTGACAGTTCGACCCACAGTTCTGCCCTGTGCAGTCACGTCACTGAAGCTTTATGTTCATACTCGAGTTGAGATTTAATCAAAACAAATTGAGTTTTATTCTCAGACTATCAAACTCCCCATCAGGAAGACGCTAATTAACCTTTCCTTGTCATTAATTTAGTTGCACAAACAGCAGTGTTTGCCATGCCCTTCCAATACTGAATTACAATTCAGACTGTGTTCTGGCTCTTTTAAGCGTCTTTTTTCATTCATTCATTCAACCTTTTATTTAGTCAGGTAAATCTTTTGAACCTCATGGGCTCATTTACGAAAGCGACCTGCTAAAACTAAAGAACAATGAACAGTAATGGTAGAATTTCCTTAAACAATAAACAATCAAACAATAAACAATAGAAAACAAAAGAGAGAGAAAAAATATATATATATATATATATATATATATATATACATATATATATATATATATATATATATATATATATATATATATATACACATAATACATATATATATATATATATATATATATATATATATATATATATATATATATATATATATATACATACATACACATTCCTCCTTTTAACAAAGTATCAAAAAACTAGCAAAACATTATAAGGTAGACGTATAAAATCAAAGACAGGAACAAATCTGCATTGGTTTTTGCCAGGATTCCAACAGATTCTGAAAACCATTTAGAGAAGTCAAGGTCGAGAGCTTCAGATCTTTTTGTAAGATATTCCATGAAGCAGGAGCAGAGTAGGAGAAGGCCCTTTTTCCAAGTTCAGTCCTCACTGACGGAACACTGCAGGTAATCATGTCCTGAGAGCGCACGCTGTAGCTGCACTCACGCAAAGACATGTAGGAGGAGATGTATGAGGGCAGCAGACCAAGAAGTGATTTAAAGATGAAAATGTACCAGTGGAAGAGTCTGCGTGAGGTTAATGATGTCCAGTTAACCAGTGAATACAGGGTGCAGTGGTGGGTACGATAATCACAACCAGTTATGAATCTTAGTGCACCATGATAGACAACATCCAACATCCGCAGGGTGCTTGTAGGAGCATTCATGTAGAGAATGTCACCGTAATCAATGGAGGGAAGGAAAGTCACAGATACAAGGCGTTTCCTAACATTCAGTGATAGACATGATCTGTTTCTGAAAAAGAAACCCAGTTTAACTTTCAGTTTCTTCACTAGGTTTTCCACGTGGAGTTTAAAAGAGAGATGTGAATCGATCAGGATACCCAGATATTTATAGGAATCAACAAACTCAATAGGGACACCATTTGAAGATAAAATCAGAGGAGGATCTGCTGGAACCGCCTTCCTATTTGAAAAAAACATCCCTTTTGTTTTATCAGCATTTAGGACAAGTTTGAGACGGAACAAATCTGACTGGATGATGTCAAAAGCGGATTGCAGTAACTGGAAAGCCTTAGCAACTGTTTTAGCTCGGCAGTAAACAACTGTATCATCAGCATAGAAATGTAAGGATGCATCAGGGATGCAGTGACCTACATTAGCTATGTAGATTGTAAAGAGAGTGGGTCCTAAAACTGAGCCTTGTGGTACACCATTTTTAACTGTTAAATAGCTGGAAGAAGTACCGTTATGTTGAACACATTGCCTCCGATTGGAAAGATAGTTAGAAAACCAACCGATGGTGTGATCAGAGAAACCGATTTCTGAGAGCTTATGACACAGGATGTTATGATCCACAGTGTCAAAAGCTTTAGACAGGTCTAAGAAAAGTGCAGCACAATAGTCCTTAGCATCCAATGCTTCAACAACATCATTCAGAACCTTCAGAGAAGCAGTTGTTGTGCTGTGTTTTTTCCTGAAACCAGATTGATGAAGAGGTAAGATGTTAAATGAGTCCAGATAGTTTTTGATCTGAGAGTTTATCAGTTTTTCTAGAACCTTGGCTAAGATGCAGAGTTTAGAGATCGGTCGATAATTGTTCAATGAGGTGGGGTCACCTCCCTTCAGCAAAGGAAGAACAAAGGCTGTTTTCCAAGCATCCGGAATGGTGTTTTGGCTTATGGACAGATTAAAGATGTGGGTCACAGGGACTGTGATGATATGAGCAGCCAGCCTTAAGAAGTAAGGTGGAAGTTCATCTGGACCTGCAGATTTTTTAGGATCAAGATCATTTAACAGTTTATTTACCTCACTGACTGAGAACAGAGAAAAAGAGAAGGTGTGATTAACAGATGGTTGACTTGTAGGAGGGATTTGATTTGTAGAAGTTTGATTATTAGATAAAGATTTGATTTGAGATTTGATTTGAGGTCATGCAGATCAGGACGGCATAATATACAGCAAGTCTGCAGATGGGCGTAACAGCTTCGTAGCATCAGTAACTTAAAAGTAAAAAAGTACCTCATTAAAGCACAAGCTACCATCCAAGTGTTGCCCTCCATCAGGGCAGATCTTGTCAAAAAGAGTTCAGTTTTGCAGGATTGGACACACTGTAAGAGTTCATTTTATACCAGAAGTGTGGTAGTTATGGTAGTTTTATGTCTGACTTTACTTTCCAGGCTGCTGCAAAAGAGAGTACTTCAGAGGAACGCCTCACTCCGGTGGTCCTAGCCCAGCAGGCAGCGCAGCTCAAACAGCAGCTGGTGTCTGCTCATCTGGATTCACTGCTGGGGCCACAGGCTCACATCAACCTGGCTGATCCAGATGGGGCACTAGCCAGGTGAGCTGCCAAACATATTTCAAGTAGTGTTTTCAACTTAGCAGAACTGGGAATTAAAATGAGGCATGTTTGGATTTACTAGTTTGAAGCAAATTTTGACTTTTCTTTAATTGTAATTAATTGATTTATGGACTAGTTTACCCATGGCTATTATTAACAGATAAAAATAGATAACACAATTTTAAAACAGTAGAATGAACATACAGGACAGAAATAGAGGGATGTGCTCAAAGTGTTTTGTTTTATTGCTTCTCATTAGAGGATATTGACAGTTTCTTCACACCATGTGTTAATAAAGTTATGGAATGCTCTGCCTTTACACATTCGACAGGCCCCCCCACTGTCCATTTTTAAAACCTGTTTGAAAACTCATCTATACTCATTGGCCTTCAACCCAACTGAGACTTGATTTTACTTCATTTTTATTGATTTTACCTGTTTAACTTGTCATTTTATTGTATTTTAAATTAAAATTTTAGTTCACTGTGTGTTAGTTTTGTAGCTCTGTTTTTATGCTTTCTTTTATCTTGTTTGTAGCTAGTGTCCAGCGCTTTTTCAGCTGTGGCTGTGTTAAAGCGCTTTATAAATAAAGCTGATGATGATGATGATGATGATGATGATGATGATGATGATGATGATGATGATGATGATGATGATGATGATGATGATGAAAGATTGTGATGGTTGCATTAAATCCTCAAATTTGTTTATTTTAACTAGATTTTTAATACTTGAAAACCACTGCTCACCCCCTAATGTAAAAGCCCAGCTGACACAGACGAGTAGAGCTGAATAATGATAAAATAAAAGAATACCAAAAGGATTAAAGTGCAGTCCCGTTTTATTTTAAAGCATCTCAAGCTCACCTTCGATTAAAAAATGTCAACAGTTCCTAAATGGATCAGGAGTAATAAAGTAACCAGACCCTAGAAGCACATGAGGCACATAACAGTTGAATGTACTGTATAATTTTGTGTTTCCATGATCTCCCTCCTTCCTGCAGGCGTCTGCTCACCCAGCTGGAGGTGGCTAAGAGCAGCCGTGGCAGCTCTGCAGTAGATGCCAAACCCACTTCTTCGACAAAAGGTCCAGATGGAGTGGTGCTCTACGAGTTGCACAGCAGACCAGAGCAGGAAAAGTTCAACGAGTCTGCCAAGGTAACATGGAGATCGAGACAGCAGGGGCAAATGTTATAATCATGAGTTCTCTGTTTGTTTTCATTATTCTTATGGACAAATGTCGGAATATTTAAAGACAATAAACAGGATAAAGAATGTAGGAGAGGTGTCTGTGAGCGGTGCTGTTCTCACTGTTTGTTTCACCCCTGTAGATGGCAGAACTGGAGAAGCGTCTGGCTCAGTTGGAGATGGCTGTTGGCTCAGGATCAGACAAGCAGGTACACACCGAGCTACTCAGACGTTACACACACCGTCTCAAAATACTTGTACCTTTCCTATCTAGAAAATGTAGATCTGTTTTTCCTCTACTTTTTAACCATGATGGTTTGAATTTGTTTGTTTATTTTTTGGACTGCTGCTGTGTCACTAGGAGAACCTGAAAAGAAAATTAAAGTTTTTATGCAGAAGGCTTTGTTTTATTCCAGTTCTCTCTTTATATTGTAGGGACCTTTGAATGCTGGTGTCCAAGGAGCCAGTTTGATGGTGAGAAATTATTTTGTTTATGAAGCTGTTAGTCTGTTTTTGTGACTGGTAAGCTGCAGAGAACTGGGTCATTATTTAGCAAAGTCACAAGTTCTTGTCAGTAGTAGAAACAAGAAAAGAAAAAAATTAAGTATATACAGACGTGTGAATGCGTGTCTTTTGCTCAGGACACCATCGAGCTCCTGCAGGCGAGAGTCAGTGCACTGGACTCTGCTACTCTGGATCAAGTGGAGGCAAGACTGCAGGTACCAACTCTCTATACACAGCCTAGATTTAAGAAACTGCATTTTCACAGTGCCACAGGCTGAATGGCTTCATGTCACACCACACTGATGTAGTAATTCATGCAAAAAGGACCATGTATTGAGTGCATATAATGTACAGTATGTGAGCATACTTTTCAGTAGACTGACATTCCTGTCTAAAAATATATTTTTTTAATTAGTCTTTTATATAATATTCTTATTAAAGGAATTTCATGTTTGCATTTTCTCACTTTAAGCCATACTCAATTAACAGAAGTAAACTCTTCAAATGTCTCCTTGTGTAATGAATCTGTACAAGTTTTACTGTTGAGCTGAATTACTAAAACCAGCCAACTTTGCAATGATCTAATTTACTGCAAAGTATTTTTGGAGGTAGTTTATTGCTCTGTAGCTATGAGGTGGGTGGAGGGTAAACATGGAGGGAGTTGTTTTTATGCTGCAAAGTTGAGACCAGCTGTGCGTCAAAGAACATCACTTGTATTGTATCCACTCGTCGTGTTACTGTGGCTCCATGCAGATCAGTTTGCCAACACTTCCATGTTGTTTGGCCGTCAGCAGTCGGACTCACTGGATGTCGACTGCTGGCAGAAGATTGCAGTGAATTCTGCTTAGCATTCTCCCATTCCTTTATTAAAAACCCACTCTGCAGTGATAAAAACATTCAGTCTGCAACTTGCCCCCTGAAAATGCTGAATTTTGTGATTGGGTTGAACAAAAATGTAAGTTTGCTTCTTTAAAGGGGATCGTTTTTGATATTTACAGAGAATAATTACAACTTATGCCGCCAACAGGGACATTATTAGTATTATTCATTAAAACAGCAGTCGGTTTACTTGTTTCTTTTCTTTCCTACCTTTCATAATTTACCTTTCTCTTCTAGAGTGTCCTTGGGAAGATGAATGAGATTGCAAAACACAAGTCAGCGATTGAAGATGCTGAAACACAAAACAAGGTTTGTAATCCCTGCACATGCATCTGTGCTACATAACACCAGGGTATAGCTGGGTTACAAATGTATTATGTAAATAAAAACTCTGTCTACAGACTGATACTAAAAACTTTATCAAAACAATCAGAGTGATGGAAGCACTTGAGCTTTTTGACCCTAAAGTCTTCAACTTTAAAGACTTCATCTGCACCTGGTGAAGCAGCCAAAACTTAAGCTGCTGTCAGGGTTTCCCTCCAACTCCGAGAAGGAAGACAACCACCAGATCTGTTACTCTTTAACAGCAAAGGATCTGTGTTTTTTTTTATCTGTCAAATGACTATTATTTAACACCCCCCCGCAATTTTTATTTATTTATATATACAGTATATACATTCAGTGGCTCAGTTTAGAGCTGTTGCCTCTCAGCCAGTTCAAATCCTGGCCTGGGACCTTTCTGGGTGGAGTTTGCATGTTCTCTTCGTGCATGCGTGTGTTTTCTCCAGGTACTCCAGTTTTCTCTTACAAACCATAAACATGCATGTTAGGCTGATTGGTAACTCTAAATTGTCCCTAGGTGTGAGTGAGAGTGAATGGTTGTTTGTCTCGTTTGTCTCTGTGTGGACTTGTGATGGACTGGAGACCTGTCCAGAGTGTCCCCCGACTTTTGCACAGTGACTGCTGGATATGGGCCCCAGTAACCCCCGCGACTGGAAAAGTAAGAAGCGGGTAAAGATGATGGATGGATGTTTTAAAGTGATTTACATTAAAGATCCAGTAGAGGGCAGCCCATGTTCATTGAATAAATATTTTAGGTACTGTAATTTATTCCTTAATGTTAATTGAACTGTGTACACACACATAATCTATAAACTGTATATGTATGTATATATATATATATATATATATATATATATATATACTGTATTCATTCAGTCATATATTGCAGATAAATGTAATTTTCTTTTCAAATAGAGTTATAGCTTCTTAAACAAGAGTTAAATAAATGCACAGGGATGTTTTAATGTGAAAAGTCATTGTCTTCAGCTATAAAATATAACGGCAAACTAATTTTATTATTAACCTTTATTTAACCAGGATAATCCCACTGAGATCACAGATCTCTTTTGCAAGGAAGGCCTGGGCCTGAAGGCAGACTAACATGCATGTTTTGGTATGTGGGAAGAAACCAGAATGCCTGGAGAAAACTCACACAAGCACAAGAAGAACATGCAAACTCCACACAGAAAGACCCCAGGTCCAACCGGGAATTGAACCCAGGACCTTCTTGCTGTGAAGCAACAGTGCTTACCACTGAACCATCATGCTGCCAACTAATGTGACGACTGTTTCAAACTACAAACAGGATTCCAAAAAAGTTGGGACACTAAACAAATTGTGAATAAAAACTGAATGCAATGATGTGGAGGTGCCAACATCTAATATTTTATTCAGAATAGAACACAAATCACAGATCAAAAGTTTAAACTGAGAGAATGTATCATTTTAAGGGAAAAATATGTTTCAAATTTTCATGGCGTCCACAAATCCCAAAAAAGTTGGGACAAGTCCATTTTTACCACTGTAGCCGTTTTCGCATTGCACGGCCCTCAACGGCCCGGCACGCCCCTGGTTGGCCCAGAGCCCGGCCTGGCCCGCCCCCGTTCATTACGCATTCTGCGGACAGCAGCCTTGA